>NMRA01000354.1:391297-473781 GCA_002633005.1 Phoronis australis | reverse complement strand
GTTCTCTTCAAAAACAGAAGTGACCTAAAATTAAAATTTTTTTATCAGAACATATGGTTCTTGTTTTAGTTTTCTTATGTAGCTGGATCTATTTTTAGCACCACTGGAGTTATCAACACTTTTACAGTGAATTTGAAATTGTTTGAAAGGAGCTCAGGGCTTGGAATTTTCCGCGGAAACGCGGATTTCCGGTTTTTTCAAATGTGCTTTCCGCTTTTTTTATATTTCCGCGTAAAAAAATCGGATTTGATATAAAATTTCCGCGGCAAATTCCTTTCTTACCGCGGCATTGCAGACGACGTTCACCTCGAAAAGCGGAAGTTGCTCTTTATGTTTCGAAGGAACGTAAATTGTCAACATTGCCGAGGCATCTGGGACAGCGTGGTGTGATTTTCAATGGCGTCTCGTGTTATTGTTAAGCGCGGCGACAAATACTACCGCTCTGCAGCCAAAAATGTGTGGGTCGGGAGTGGACGGGCGAGCTAAAAGGACGCAGACGTATGCTGCTGATGGTCAGCCTGGTTTGCATTGAATTGGTGGTAAGTTAATTATTGTACATTGTATATCACTATATTGTTGTTTGGAATACATCGTTTTTGTGATGCATTATTGTGTTTGTAATGGTTGGTAATGACTGGTACTATACATTTGTTGAACGTTGAGTGAAATGTGTAAAAGAAGTCGAATATTAGTCAATGATGCTAAAGGATGTGATTGGATTTAGTGACACGCTTGCAATGTTTTTCCCTAAGGCAGCAATCCACACTGCAACCCCTGACTGAGGCGTTTTTCTATCACCAACCCAGATACAACTCAATAAATTTTTAAATCTTCAAAACAATTCACGGAATCCAAATTTAGACCCATGAGACACGTCAGACAGTAACAATGTCAGACCAAAATTTGACTAAACACCATCGTGTATAAAAACACAGACACTGCAGCAAAAAAAAAGAATTATGACAAACAAAATACAATGCCTGTGTATGAATGAATGAGAAGGTCAAGGCAAAAATGGTTTCATTTGTGCTAACAAATATCATTCAAGCACATTGCAGTTTGACTTATATTTTGCCAAATCATGTATTTAATGTCTGCATACAAATGACACAACTCGTATCTGGTTCATACATCGGTAATCCACGCAAGTCAAATGCTGCTTTAGTTCACACTTTTGTCAGGCACACGCACAGTTAGTCCATTGCCAACAGTGTTCACAAATCAAAGCTCCCTGACATTCATGAGCTGTGAAATGCCCTTTGATATTCTGTCCAAACACTTCCGCTGACAAACATCACCCTACACAGCATGGCAAGTGAATGAAATAAAAACAAACAGTTCTTTGAAATTTTCAATGATTACCTTCTGAGATTTTTCTGCAACCATCATCACGAGATCAAAATCGTATGTTCCCAGCGCGACATCGTACAGTTCATTGACATCAACCAGGAACAACAAGTAACGAAGCGCCTCCTCAGCGGTCACGTGACTGTCCTCTCCTCTGTCTACAGAAGAGATACACAAATGATTAGATACAGACACAAAGCAGTACAAGACAAAAGTAATCAGACAAAATACCGTCTCCACGTCATGACAGCTAATTCTGTTAACAATAACAAGAGCAACGCAGAGCGTTGAAATGCGCCTACAATTGCACCGCATACGGTATCCTTCTAGGGTTGTTTATTGGTACCATAAAGTGGCCAGTAGAGGGCATATATGTAGTATGTTGTACTTTGAAAAATGGAAAGGCATGGTCATTGTCTCCTCAATAGGCTAGGGGCAAGATGTGAGTGATCTTCATAAAACAAGCACATCCTATGCATCAGTTGCTTAAAGCACCACAGAAACATAGAATTAAAAACAAATTTACCAACATACGAGATTAGCACAGCATTAGAATGCCAGAAACAAATTTCTACTAGGAACTTTTCCTTCATAGTCAAGAAGTAACACAAAGTATACACCTGAAGACCTATGAAAATACAGAGGTCAATGTANCAGTAGCATGCCGAAAGGAGGGGGGGGGGTGACAGGGCGACGGACCTTCGCATCCAATCACTATTAATGTTTTTGAAGCAGCGACTAGTCTGTAGTTAATTGAATAAAGTCTCTATTTTATGTTTCAGATTTTTTACTTTTCTTAGTGTTAAGGTCCATAAATTTGAGTAGAGAAAGAAGCATCCAATAAAAAATCGCTGCGTGCATCATCAACAAATCTCTGCATGCTACTGCACTCCCATCATAGGGCATGTGAGTCACTATTGCTAATCCAAACGAGCATCGTCTGTGTTTCCAAACAGTATTGAGAGTAAAACAGAAAGATCTCTGAACAGATGATATTAAAAAAAATATATTTTATCAACATCAGAGAAATTCAAAAAATAACGTCAGACAATTTAGATTACTCAGTTCTTATAACAAATCAAACGGTTTACTTTAAAAATCAGCATAGGTTTTCCAAGGCCGTTTTTGAGGTAAACCCTAGGATGTGTTATAAGAATGGAGACATCCAGATGAGACTTTCTGGGTGTCATACAAGTTGTTAGCCTCATAACAGTGTTATTTGGAAACCACAAAACAGAGTACAATGGCACCTTCTACATCATTGAGATAACATAATAAAGCACATGAATATCCCTAAGATATCACATCAATAACCCCCCAAAATAGCATAGATATGAAGCTAAAACATCGTGCAACTAAAATATCATGCAGATCTTACTGCTGATATACAGTTGAAGGCCATGCAGTTTTACATGAGAAAATTTTTTTCCAAAAACTGGAACAGTAGAACCATTCTAGTTGATACAATCTGTCACGGTTGAGGGCGTTACCTGAATAACTTTAAGATTAATGAGTTATAATACAGAATCGTGTGAACCATAATTTTGCCTAAATCAAATTCATTGCAATGAAAGTGTCTTATACAGATTGTAAATACTATACGTTTTGCAACAAATAAATGCATTTGATACATCAGTGTCAAGCATCAATACCAATCATGTCATTATTTTTTGCTCCTCCCATCTACTTCGAATTCTCAGATGAGGTAGTTCGTTTGTCTGAATCTCATAATCAGGGGTTTCCACTACCAGTTATGTTGAAAAATAAGGGCACAAAAAAGTGACAGCAGCCAGGTAACACCCTCCCCATGAATTGTGGAGAACTCGTACAGTGAGCACGGCATGTACCTTTCAGAATGTAGTCTGTTAACAGTCCTGGTGTGCTGGAACTGTCCTCGTTAATGGCTTCAAGAACTGAAAACAGGCATCAATATACACATTATACTGCTCAACAAACGGGAAGAGAAATACCGCATGTACATATACAAAGCGACAAGACAAGAGCAATGCGGAGCGTTGACATGCGAACACGAATGCATCGCAAATGGTGTGCTTTTAGGGGGTTTTGTTTGTATCATCGAAATGGCCACTAGATGGCACAAAATATGTCAAATCCGTCTGAAAATCAGAAAATGTCACCGTTTCTTTAAAAGAAAGCCATTTACAACAACAAAAATGGCCACTAAGTGGCGCAAACTACGAATCCATCCAAAACGAGAGGATAGCGTCATCGCACTAATAGATGTCTATGTGCAAAATTTCATGGAAATCCGTTGAGGACCTTTGAAGATACAGAGGTGAACGTAAAAAACTAAAACTGCCACTAGAGGGCAAACCGATACACCGATCTGTCCGAAAGTCATCGTCGTCCGTTGTCAACTTCATATAAATACAATTGCTAAATTTAACAAGAGCAACGCAGAGCGTTGAAATGCGCCCACAATTGCACCGTATACGGTATCCTTCTAGGGTTGTTTATTGGTACCATAAAGTGGCCAGTAGAGGGCATATATGTAGTATGTTGTACTTTGCAAAATGGAAAGGCATGGTCATTGTCTCCTCAATAGGCTAGGGCAAAATGTGAGTGATCTTCATAATACAAGCACATCCTATACATCCGTTGCTTAAAGCACCACAGAAACATAGAATTAAAAACAAATTTACCAACATACGAGATTAGCACAGCATTAGAATGCCAGAAACAAATTTCTACTTGGAACTTTTCCTTCATAGTCACGAAGTCGAAGACTAGGTCGAATCCATCCGAAAACGGGTGGATAGCGTCATTTCCCTAATAGGTGCCTACATATTAAATTTCACGAATATTCCATTAAGGACTTTTGAAGATACAAAGGTAAACGTAAAAAAATAAAATTGCCATTAGGGGGCACACTGGTAGTCGGATCCGTCCAAAAGTCGTCATCTTCCGTTGTTAACATCATATAAATATACTTACACAATTTCGTAAAGATCCTGCTAACAGTTTAGGAGATACAGCCATAGGCACAAAAAAACTGCCACTAGGAGGCGCCACAGTAATCGAAATCGTCGGAAAATCATCGTCAACCGTTCTCTACATAGTAAGCATATACATGTCAATTTTCACAATCATCCTTTGAGCGGTTTGGTTGATAGAGGGGTGGACGCACAAAAACAGACTCGAAAACACTAAAAATGGCCACTAGGTGGCGCAAACTATGTCGAATCCATCTGAAAACAGGAGGATAGCATCATCTCACTAATAGGTGCCTACATACCAAATTTCATGAAAATCTGTTCAGGACTTTTAAAGATAAAAAAGGTAAGCGTAAAAAACTAAAATTGCCACTAGGGGGCACACCGGTAGTCGGATCCGTCCGAAAGTTCGCACATGCCGTCCCATTCATGAATGGAACATATGTGCCAAATTTCATGAACGTATGTCAAAGAGTTTTGGAGATAAAGCAGCGGACGCCGGCCGGACAGACGGACGGACAGACGGACGGAGATGACGACATAATGCGTCCACATATAAATATGTGGGCGCATAATAAAGATCCTGTAGAACGTTTAGGAGATACAGCCATGTGCGCAAAAACAAACAAAACTGCCACTAGGAGGTGCCACTGTAGTTGAAGTCATCAGAAAATCATTGTCAACTGTCTTCCTTCTAGTAAGAACACACATGCCAATTTTCACAATCATCCTTAAAGTGGTTTGGTTGTTAGAGGGGCGGACGCTAAAAAAACGACTCAAAAACAGTAAAAACGGCCACTAGATGCTGCAAAATGCCTCAAATCCATCCAAAATCAAGAGGGTAGTGTCAACTGATTAAAAGATTCCTAAGTGCCAAATTTCAAAAAAATCGGTTGAGGACCTTTGAAGATACAGAGGCAAACGTAAAAAACTAAAATTGCCACTAGGGGCACAGTGGTATTCGGGACGGTCCGAAACTCGTTGTCCTCTGTCGTCAACCCCATAGCAACACACTTGCCAAATTTCAATAAGATCCTGCAAGGGGTTTAGGAGATACAGCCACGGACGCTGGACGCCCAGACAGAGATGACCGCAATATGCGACCACATATAAATATGTGGGCGGATAATAATGAATCCAAAAGAAGTATAAGAACTAGTGTGCTGCATTAAAACTGCAAATGTACTGACACGACAATACAGGAAAGTCTCTCCAAACTCAAATAAAAACAATACCCAAGATTTATGAATGTGTCAATCCGCACGGTGAGCAGAAGGTCCTGGGTTCATGTCCCGGTCAGGGCAAAAATCTTTTCGGACTTATATTCATTAGGTCACGCGATGGTGGCCAACAGATAGCGCGCAGACATGACCTAAGTGCTTACAATACCCAAGTTTGCCCCTTTTCAATTTCCTAGGTATTCTGCCGTTTGTGTACATGTCCCCAACATTTCAAAGCACAGTGTGATGGTAGCTAATGTACAGAGGTTGAACATGGCAAAGCATTACTCTTGTTCTACATGTTCTTTATGGAAAAATGAGAAAATAGTGCCTCAATCATCCACCTTGTAGTTTCCTAAATTGGGGAGATATTACACAAATCTTTCGGCAATCTTCCACTGACACCTTCGTGAAACACTGAATCCAATTTTGGAACCACAACCCGATGTTGTTAACTTTCCAACAAAACTAAATTGATCGCCAGCAGTGACTCTTGCCAGTGAACCAATCAGTGAACTCCATTTGGTTCAGGTGTTATCATCTGTACTTAGGAATGCCAACAAGCTGAACCAAGGAACCAAACAAAAGGGTTCCACTCCAAAACATGAAGCAAAACAAGCTTTCAAAGATGGCACTGCATCTGACGTCAAACAAATTTCTGAATGCAAAAAAATAAGCTTTCCCAACCAAACACCCACGACATGTTGAGTGGTTCAAAAACCGATTTTAGGATTTGCGATTTGATTTTCAAATAGTTTCCATTAGATTTCCCTGAACGAATTCTTTCAGAGCTTCAGAAAATTTACACTTCCTCCAGAAAGTTAACTGACTGCTGCTTGGTGCACACCGTCCACATTGAAGTTACAAAGAAAAAGGTAACTCAAACAGTCAACTGGTCTTAGACTAGCAACAGAACAGGTTGCATGTGATATTTCGTAACATGATGGCTCTAAATATCCAGCAAGTCATTAGCTGTACATAGGACGAAAGAAGCATCATTGACATGACACAGGCAGTTAAATGAACCGTGGTGACAGATTCGTAATAGGACTCACTTTTGATGAAGATCTGCAGCTTGTCTGACGATGGTACACCTTGACCAGCATGGTATGGGATAACAGTGGTCAGGTACTGTAACAGACATAGAGTGTTACTGCATAAATGACAACTGCACACAAACAGATAACTATCTATTTACTGTTAGAGGAATGAGTATTAAGTAAGTTAATCAACAAATAAAATAAACACATTTGGGGCCCATTATGTCAATGTATATACTGCTACAGCAAAGAGAATTATGTATAGTATTCGAGGCATAAAATAAACACATTGGGGGCACATTATATCAATGTATTTAATGTTATAGTAAAGAGAATTATGTAAAAGTTAACCGAGGCATAAAATAAACACATTTGGGGCCCATTATACGGATGTTTTTACTACTATAGCATTGACTATTAGGTAAATGTACAGTTTACCAATGGTCTAAGTCTGGTCGTAATTAAGACAGCCATAGGTGAATGCAATTATTGTGTATTATAGACGTAAAGTTGATAATTTTTCACACTCAGACTGAACGACCACCTTCACAAGTCATGTTAATGAACTGTGTGCCAACTAAACTCGGAGTTACGACCGTCTTGGCTGAGACTGGGCTTACAACATTTGATGTAACAGCCCCCTGGTGGTTATTATAACTACGAATGCAGACACAACAGGACATTAACATAACCATTCTCAGAACAGCATTGAATAATGCATTTCTCAAACATAAACAGAACAGAATGTACATGTGTTAAGTCAATACTTCCTCATCACATCAGCCGCAGTCCTCGCCCTCTCCACACCCACTTACCACACGTGGTACTTGTACACTCACCGTGCCAGCTTCTTTAGCCATATCCGGCGTAGTCTTGGCCCTCGCCATACCCACCACACACACACGTACCACACGTGGTACGTGTACACTCACCGTGCCAGCTTCTTTGGCCACATCCGGCGTAGTCTTGGCCCTCTTCATGCCCTTCCTGCGGTCCAACTGACAGTCACGCCTCTTCTTCTGCACTGCATGCAACAGCGTGATGAAACGGTTCTTCAGTTCCTTCTCATATTCTAACTCATCACGCAGGGCCAGCTCATTGATCAGCGTCTCCGAGTAGCTCTTGATTGTTGATTCTAGTTCCTCATACAGCTCATTGAGGGCGCTTGACGACAAGTGCTTCAGCCCTTAAAACAGCAACCAGGACATGAATATCATGAAAGCTGTTGTCTTCGTTACGAATGCAAACACAACAGTATCGTTCTTCAGGGCATTTCTAACAAGTTCCACATGATGCCTTTATCTTTGAAGTAAGTAGGAGATAATACAATTTATCTAAAGTAAATCACATTTCTAGATAAAACAGTAAACCTTTGGGTAATTCGTAAGAACAGGAGCAGACATAAAATGTTAAACTGCAATGTAGCAAAAAGGAAGTCCAATGAAAAGGGAATTTTAAGACATTAATATGTCATTTAAAAAACTGTTGAAAATTAATATCTTTAATGATTTATTTACTCCCACATACCAAAAATAACCAAATGCAAAAAAAGACGGCAAGCAATTGAAAAATACCGAGAGCCATAAGCATGGATAGGCAGCTCACATACAACACACACAATGAAAAAATGTAACATAAACTATGAAACTGGGGTAACCATCTTTTCAAGTAAATGATAATGAATTCCGCACATTATATAAGAAGCGTTAAGCTTTCAATACAAGTAAAAAAACACAAGCCAATAACAGAAATAAAATTAACGCTTCAGTTATCTATTTTTACTTTATTTAAAATTTCACTAGGAAAACCTCACCAATTTAAGACACAACATTGTGACACGGGAAGTAACTCCAGATAAATGGTTCATAAAAGTAAATAACTACACAATAGCAACCACCACACAATCTTTTTGAGATATTTTGACCATTCACAACGTTTAACAGCTGAAAACTGACAAAAGATCAATTCTATCTGTCTGAAATTAGTGAGACTTTGTTGTACCGATACATACAAGACAAAAAGCGAGCTCACAGGAAATTTACAGAAATTAGTACAACAGTACATTACCTGGATGTTCTGCTTGCCAAGGGGAGGGCAACAAAAGGTGGAAATAAATAGATTCATCACCTCACAAATTACAGCAAAAACGGAAAATCATTGATCATCGGAATAAGCACACAAATGCTCCGAAGAAATTCAGGAGAAAAAGCTTCACAACACATGTTGCTTGGTTAGATATCAAAAATGAAAGCAAGAAAAAATGCACACTGCAGTACAATGCATTGTATTTTGAAATAACGAGTTCTGATTTATTATCAAAAATGCCCGGGTTCTAAGCCATTCTTAAAACTCCTTAACTTCGGATGGTTAGCATTAATCACTAGAACAAACACAAAAAACATGGGGTCAGGCCCATGACTTGAAATGTATAAGGGCTGTAAAACAAATTAATAAATGTCAGTCAAAAATTATGGAAATTCTTTCAAAAGGAAAAAGTACATCCTCAAATAGAATACAGTGAAAATTTTGTCCATTTCCCAAATCGAAGAAATTGTCCGAAATTAAGAATGTTTTGTTGTTTCATGCACGTCATTGACTGCGGCAAGAATGCCTCAGTGGGCAAAGTACTCACTTTCTTCAAAGTTGACTGGGGTCGAGCCGTCTTTGGCACGCAAACCAACGTACTCAGTTGACATTGGGGACATAAGGTCACAGTCAGTGGCGCCATCATCAGTCGAGTCCTACAACAACATAAAGAGGCTACCAGTACAGTTACAAAACTGTCCACACTGACCGTGTATTAACTTTTACCTCGTCAGACCGTTGATCTTATCGCTGAGTCGCCATCAATTGAGATCATCATTCAAGAAGTGGGAGTCTTGATTACGGCAAAATTATACAAGTTTCGGACACAATATGGCCGAAAAGTGAAATTTTATTCTTTTCCTTCATGAAAAATGAGCGCAACCAAATAAATGTTTTTTTAATATTTAAGGCATGTACCATAGCTAACATCAGACAAAGATTCTGAGAAATTGCTGGTATCCAAAGCAATGTTCGTAACATTTGAAAAATGGAAAAAGACAATAATTTTTGTCCAAAATAGGTGAGATTTTACCGTACTTAACAGGAATCTTTGCAGTGGGCTATGGGGAAAACACACAGTGGTATCACCGATTGGGTTATCAACCACAAATGAATATTGAATAAAAAATAAACGAAAACTTAAGGATATTTAAGTGACCCACAGCAAAAGAGAACTAAAAAAAGTCACGTTCAATAAATTCAAGCTATTTCAGAATGGTTGTCTTTTTATTAGTCTTCATCAATAATCCCATTACATAAAAAGGTGATCAATAAAAGTCTCAATATCATCAAGATCGCTTTCGCCAATGAAAGTTCTCTCAACTAACATTTTACCCGTACATATCAACCTTCTTATCAGGAATTTCATTGGAAAGTCATTAGACAACTAAAACGATGATGTTCATGGCAACAGCATTTGCTAGAAGAACGAATGTCAAAAAGTGAGCACAAACATGTCACAGACAAAACATGCTGGGCTGTCAGGAGTCCCCTGTGAAGAGATAATACTCTGAAACCTTGTCCACCACTCACTCAGGTAGACTTTTTAACGGGAACAAACCTACTTGTAGTTAATGACTTAGTGGAGCAGAAAACATTCAGACCTATGACCACTTTAGCTAAAACATATAAAAAACCCCCAGGGGCCCAAAGAATATTGCGCGCCAGTGCAACATTAAATGGAATCGCCATTTCCTTGCATGATTCATAACTGTGCTTAATGTCAACAGAACCATCTAGCTTAGAATCTGAACTGTAATTTCGCATCGCCGTAACTTCAACAAAAGAACTCTTATTATGTAGCCTACAGGTTTTCTATCACAAAAAACAGGTGTTGATTTAGACCACCAATCACTGTGAAATTAGTCTCAAATTGCTCCTTAGTCAAACTAGAGGTGATTTCAGAGCTTCCAACGAACTGACACTTCGTTATTGCTTGAGACAAGGCTGTACAAGTGGGCTCATCACGACCAGCATGATCTAAAGAAATAACAAACTGTCAATAATTCTTTGCAAACCTAGGAATCCTTTCTCATCTGAGTAAGGAAAAAGCCGAGACCAATTTTATAGTGGCAAGTTGTCTAAATTAAGTGTTTGCTTCTTGGACGGAACCCGGGCTTATAGACGCTTTAATAATGAAGATACTTGAATTGACTGAAGTGGGCGTGACACAAACAAGCTGAGAACAGACTGAGTAGATAACAGGCAATCCATCAGACTGAGGAATCAATACAGTCAGCCCAGACGGACATTAGCCTGTCGTAGCAGGTCGTAGATGGCTGTAAGGTCTTATTACTCGTAAACATTAAACAACATCATTGTTAATCAACAGGGACACGCAGAGGTGAACGAGAAAATACATCATTAGGTATGCATGGGCTGTAGACTCCAAACTGAGCCAATGGTGTGACTGCACTTTAATCAAAGAGAAATTAACGTATGATTACACACGGAGCATGAATCCTGCACATCAAGGACTCAAAGAAATTCGACATGCGTGTACAGTGACAACCTTCTCAGCTATCTTTTTCATCGCATTCAGCTACACAGATAAGAAATAAAACCTAATCAAAGACATAAAACCTTTTATAACAGACATCAAAAGACTCAAATCAAACACCATGAGACAAACATTTCAGTGAGTTTTCAGAAGTGTTTGATCTATCATCTATGCATTAAGTACGTCACCTGGATGAAAGATCTAAACCTCTAGCTAGAGTTACTTGGACTACTTACCAAATGCCCAGAGAAGACATTTTTTCCACATAACAAGCTTATTGATAAAGAATGCTGAAAATATGCAGTACTCCATTTACTGCACTGGTTAACATAATCAAAGTGTACACCTGGTACCCGTTGAGTAGTTTCCATTAACAAGATCAATTTATTACAAAACCCAAGGCAAATAGTCAATGCATAAAAAGCGAGGTCGACACACTTGCTGGCCACAAACCTCCATCATATCTTCTATCTCGTTGATGACCTGGTCAGCGGTGAACAGTGGCTCCTGCTGTAGGCTGGAGATGATCAGTCGATGCATGTCAAAGGCCTGGGCTAGCTCCTCGTCATCGGATAGGTCAAGGTCTGGACTCTCCACGTGCTCCTAAAATGGACAACAGGACATGGTTGACATAACATTAATCGTACAAGCCAGATTTGTAATTTCTGAATGCATTTTGCCTGACCATGACAATCCTTACCAGCTCATACAGTGAGTGAAATGACAAAATGCTGCTTATGTTGTCCCACGTTGGCAAGGTAACGGCGAAGATTGCACAAATAAGAGAAGAGAAATTGTCAAAAATGTGAAAGACGCTATAAACTCTCATCTTCTGTCAAAAACCAAACTTTGTATTTGGGGTTACGAAACGGGTCTCACTTTGTTCCATACTCAGTTTCCATGTGATTTCTGGTCTTGAAAAAATTGTCAGATCTTCACATCTTAAGGCAGTGTTCAGCCAACAAAACGACTCGCCAAATGAGGCCAACTTATCGGGTATTGGAGTGAGTAACAACGAACTGACAGTTGTTCCCGAACCCAGAAGTTACCACAAAGCTGAGCAGGTACACAGAAATGTTTCCAAACTTTCGTTCTGAAGAAATATCGTTATAGTCATATTACGTCACTTCTGCTCCTTCTGGTGTTCCAATTCAACGTCTTGATAAACAACTAGAGAAAACAACACTCTTATTTTTTGACGTCTCAGCACACAACAACAAAAAACATCATTTTTAAGTGTTTAAGAATGAAAGAGTGATGTTTTACGAAAACAAGAACCAAACACAATACGGTGAATGAAAGCAATGTCTAATAATACAATATTTCACAATCAGACTTTCACAGACTATGAAACATCTGCTAAGGAAAAAAAACACAGCCAGGCAGCCCAGTCAACAGACGAGGCTAAAGTTTTTGGCTCAAGACATCTTTAAAAAGAAAAGCCTCTTCAGAGCAAAATGAAGAAGTTTTGAAAACTAACTTCCATAGAAATATTCCTATTTCGTGACCTTGTGTTGATACCCTAACTTAAGCCACTGAAAGTCTACCCAGTAGTCTAATTACCATAACAGCAGACAAAAGAACAACAGTCTGAGACAAATTGATTTGTTGTCAAGAAAGTTGATGCCAGCAGGCTTTCAGGCAATATAAGCAGGATATACAATAGAGTCTATTGACTTTTTGAAGTGAGGTAAATTGTCAATCCAATCTACCGTAAATATTCGGGTTAATGCCCACGCTGAAGTAAATCGCCCACACTCTACTTTTCAACATTTTTGGATTGAGTGCAGACTACTTGATTGAAGTCCTCACCCTCAACTTTTAGGCTTTTTCAATTAAGGCCCATACTACTCAGGCTTGCGCCCACCTATAATATGCTTCACTGAATTAATTTGCAAAACAGTCGGGTACGTTTCAAATACAAAGAACAGATGAATTTCGAGTTGCAGAATAGTTTGTGGTCATTGCCTTGGACATAGCACATTAGAAACGGTCATGTTGTTTAAATTGACACTTTAGAGACAACAGTCAGTCAATGATACTCATGGTACGCTACAACAAAATTATTTTTATATTAACATATAAATCTTAAACCAGTGTGGATATGTAGATCGCAAACATTTATAAGTCTGGTCAGCACGCCACCTGTTGGACACATCATGCAACCTAATGAATATAAGTCTTGAAAGGATTTCTGCCCCAACTGGGACTCGAGCCCGAAACTTTCTGCTAACCGTGCAGGCGCTCTAGTCCATTGAGCCACCACGACCACTGGTCAAATACAGAAATCTCATCAGATTTAGCGGTGCGCACATCGCCCTTGAACTCCTGACTGTGTAGGAATATATAATGGCTGTCATGAGACAAAATTTTGAAAAATTGTATAAATTCACACGTATGTGAAAAGGTTTTGAAAAATGGAGAATTTTGGCAACTATTTTCAGTCGAAATTGGTGAGATTTTACAGTAGTTATAACTTTTAAGTTATATAAGTTATATTTAAAAATATTAGTGCCAGGCCAGACCAAACAAAGCCTTTGTTTTAACAAGATGACAAAAATAAAATCTAATTAGGTGATAACAATTGCCTAACCTGAATAGGTAAAACAGTATTGATAGTGTATGACAAGCAAATAAATATCCTATATTCCCAGTAATAACAGGATTTCACCAGGTTTAAGATGAATTAACAGTGAAAATTATGATATATATACAAAAAGTAAGAAAAAAGCTCAAAAGCAAGGCAAAGATGGAAAACCACGCACTGACGCGAGACCTCACTACGCCCTCTCATGGGATTTCGGAACACTATTTAGCCAATGGTGATGAGAAATTATTAATTACCGGGACTAATTACTTTGAGAACCTTTAGAGTAACCTCCAGATAGTAAACTCCATGATGAAATCGAATCATCAATTCATTAAGATAGAAACAACAGCCCTCACAAACACTCAACACAGATCCGCTAACCTTTAAAAGTCAGACATGTACAGAAATTCAGAAACTTAGAACGGTTTTTAATCAAAAACCGTCATTTTCATGGCATACAAAAACCTGTCTGAATGTCGTTGAACAAAACCACATGCCCTGTAAAAACATTAACATTTACACGATACAAAACAACACGCCTTTAGAAACAGTACCCTTTACAGGTAAACCAGTACCACATTCACATTTACTGTATATGACGAACCAGTTTCTGAAAACGAATTTTCACTTGCCACACAGCACGTATACAGTAATCTAAGAATTTTATTGCGACTTGCATTCACAGCAAGAAAAATACCAAGTTCAAAGAATTGCTAATACTTGAAAGTGTACTAATATCAAGTACAAGCAGGAGTCTGAGAGTTGCGAGGTAAACTACTAATTACAAGTGAGTGAATGTACGTCACAACACTTAGTCACTGCTGAGTAACATGGTGCACACTATACTCTTGCACACTATACTCTTGATAACATATGCATGCAATAATATGTGTGTGCACTCATGTACTTTCTTGCTTCCTCATATACGCCTGATGAGCAAACTTTTCTTTTGCAGCGATCAACAACTATGCCAACTAATCAATTTCAAAACTATTAATTTACTAAACAAACAAATTTGTTATTTACTTATAATGACTAGATATCAGACAAGCCACCCAGCACAACTTGAGCTTCAATGGGGATAATTTTGTTGATAAACAACCTGATGTCCTATCTTGTTAATGTAATTGCACTGCACTAGTCTGCTTAAATTGGAGACTTAAAAATTGAGGGAAGGCATTTAGGCAGGCATGGGAGCTTAAAACTGATTTTTTAAAAATCAGGAGTGAGCGTGTACCCGAACAAACACACAATTAGTTTACTTTAGAATGGAGTGCACAACAGATCATTTAGCCTGTCCCAGCTTTATAGCAGTGTATGGTCCAAAGGAAAGTTTGTGTACATAATAAGCTGGCCACATACTACTCGGGCAAATGCTTCCGCCATCTTTTGCCCCTGAGATTGACCAGTAATATTAGAATGTGTATGAGCTGCCAAAAGTTAAAGAACCACTTCATGTCTCCTTTAGTAATCAGCGGTAGTGTACAGGTTCTTTCCTGTCCACATAAACTGCGGGTCTACTGAAACTTACCCATAGTTACACAAACGTAAGGCAGTTGCATATTTTTTGAGAGCTAAAATTCTTACGAGACGGGTATTCACAGACATGGGGTACTTTCAAGGAAGTCTGTCAGATAAATTGTGTGTCAGCGAAAACTTGGACGACTATGGCGTTATAAAGAAGGAGCTTTATTAAAAATAATTTCATTTCTACTACTGTAACACTAAAACCAAACAAAAGGCTAAAAAATGAGATTTGGCAGTTTTAATTTACACAGTAGCTGACTTCAAACATTTTGATAGTTTGTATTTTGATCTTTGGCTACAACAAATTCGCAAAACAAAGTTAGGGCCATTTTACCCGAATAACGTCATATATAACCTGTGTATGCTTATTACCTTCTTAAATACGACGTTATTATGAAATTTTAACCCTGTAATACAAAAAACCAAAGCAAAACCATCATTTCTTCACTCAAGTAAACAATTATCAGTAATCAAACATAATATTCAAATGTTTTATAAATTAGTAATGTTGTAAAATAACACCTTCCTTGAAGCTTTTTTGGCAAACTGTGCAGCATTTTGGCAAACTGTGCAGCATTTTTGAGATAAGGCTAGACATGAGAATCGACGGATGCAACATTTTGGTTAAAGTTGTTCTGAGAACAGCTTAGACCTTCTGATTTCAGGATAACTTGTGTTCGCCTTTAAGTACACCTTGGAAGAGAAACAAAACAGAAACTGTAGACAATCGGCGCACCTACGCGGTAGCCAATGTTACAAATGGCGTGAAAGTGGTAAATGTCAAAACAAAATATCTTGAGGAGCGACACTTTGCGAAATCAACTGAATACTGAATCAGGGAGTATATAGATGACAACGAGAGCAGTGTTTTCATAGAGTGTAATGCTAACATCACCATTGATGATGCAAAGAATGACCTGCGAGACCACGACACAGTCAGCAACACCCACAGTGCTGCCACCAACACCGACAACATCAATCAAGATGACAACACCATCTCCAACACTGACTCACCTACAATAATCAAGAAGCTACAAACAATTATGACATTGCTGGCATGAAACCTATATAAAAACAAATTAATTCAGAAAGATCCGTTAATGAGCACCGGAGGTACGCGTGGGCAATCAGTCAATCAAAGAACACTCCTCAAAAACTCTCGACTACCTGAAGAGCGTTAAGTCGTAACAAGAAATAGATGACACATAACCATAATCCCATCAACAAAATAAAATTCCCAAAGATTCCTTACAAGAACCAATGAGCTCTGTCCGTTTTCCTAAAGGAGACTGGCAGACTTGAAAACTTTCTTCACGAGGAGCCATAATTGGGGTCTCGTGCCTTTGCTCATGTGTTTTGTGCAATGGGCCCAACCATGAGGCCTGCGCACATCTGATGCACCGCAAATGACATCAGACCACCTGCACTGTTTTTTTTTAATGAGCTCTAGCTCTATAAGCAATTGCTAAAAAATGGCCATCACAGAGCCATCTTGCATCCAAATTCACCACGAAACATTGACCACAAGGTTTTCATGAGATAAAGGTTGTGTGTACATTCCACATCGATTAAGACGAAAAATGCAACCCGTAGTGTGTGTATGGCAACAAAAGAGCAGTGACAAACTAGTCAATGAGAAGAAGTTACAGTCAATGGATCAGTAGCTCAAATAACATGAGAACGGGAAGACAGAGTGGGAAACGAGTGGCGTCAAGCACATTGGGTTCCATGATATCTATCCACACAGCAAATTCCAGACACATCTGTCAAAGGATGCTGGAGATACGGCACAAAAAATGAATCAATGAAAACAAAGTCCTCAGACTTGAACTGCAAAAATATGTTTTTCATACATACCGACTGTAAAGCCATCCACCTTGATTGCATGCTTTTCAGACTTCCATACTGAACATCTCAGCTCAAAAAACGACTGATACACAAGGGAGATGATTCTATCATCAAGTGCAACCTCACGCTCAATTGTGTCTACACTTGTAATTGTTTTATCATATCATGGTAATCCAAGACAGAGCTACAGCCTATGCGCCAAGTCATTTGAAAACATTCTTAGCATTTCTTGTACTTAACAAATAACATGTTATACACAGGGCTTAGAATGACCAATGACAAAAAAGAGGAAAACTTTCCAGGTGAAGTGTTGTTCCACAAATAAATAGGCTTGTGATAGAAATGTTTTTTGTGTTATAAAATTTGATTGAAATAAACTTTTTTACATGAATAAAGTCAAAATAATTATAAAAAAGAGACAAAAGAGAGGAAACTTTAAATCAAACAAGAGGAAATCTAAACCAAAAAGAGGAAATCCTGGTAAAAGGAAAATTCCAAGCCCTGTATACACAACTACTGTCTGCAGACAGTCACCATTGCCCCAAATTGACTTTTACCCTCTGAGGTCAGTTTTTAACTTGAATGAGAAAGGTTGCAAATAGTGTGTGAATGTGCAGAACAACGGTGAGGTTATCCTTACTAATACTTTTTTCAAAAACATACTATTTGTCGGTAACAACTGGAACACTGTAAAAGTAGTAAAACCTACCCCACTTGTGACAACTTACTCCACATTATTGAAGTGGTATAACTTGTTCCAAGGTAACTTGCAAATGTGGGCAAAAGTAATTATCAGCGGTTTCATATAGATGGGTTTTCTCTTGTGGCATTAGGTGTTCATTGCCATGCACAGAGTGACATCTTCTGCCTTACCCTAGTTGTCGGATATGTGTGCGTGCGTGTGTGCGTGCGTGTGTGCGTGCGTGTGTGCGTCTGTGTGTGTACCCCCTACTTAAAAGTGAGTTAAGTTTTACTAGTGCAAGTTGTTCTAGGGTAGGCAGGTCTTAACAAATGTCTTGCCATACAGTTTCATTCTCAAAATTGTTACCTAACTTATCCATGGAGATTACTACTCTTAATTAACTATGGCCAAAAGCTCTCCTGGATAGAGTAATTGTGAAGTGCTATAATAAACACACACTCAATCCACATTTCAAAACACAATTTTCCCAGTCACTGCATTCTCAGTACATTTATATTTTAGAACAACAGCTGAAACTGTGTACATACAAGCTGTAATTTAAAACCAATCAAGCCTGCAAACCACTATTCTGTTTCCCACATCATTTCCTGACATTTTGTTAAGGACAACCTAATAGAACCCACAAGGCTGATAACAACTGTTTCAAGAAATTATTGTTGACTCTGATGTATTCAGTTTCTTGCTGTTCCCTGTTACCATCAAGTGAAAACAAACGCCATACTAATCCTAATAACAGAATATACTACAAGCTGACAGCAACATTTTCAGATTACCACCTGTTTTGCAATTAACAAACTAACACCTAAGGAACCGTGGTTGTGGTTTTTGTAGATCCCAGTTCTTGTAAATTCCACTAGCCAACTATCATGGTATTCATTAGGAACCTTAAGAAAGGTCCAGAAACAGGGATCCATGGCCTCTATGAGTCAAGCTAAACAATATCTCAGAGTGGGAGATTGAAATACTCTCACAGCTCACACAATCAATACACTAGATGTGGTGGCAAGCAAATTGCATTTTGCCAGTAAGTTAGCGTGTCCATGGCAACCGGTTGAATCAGAAGAATGACTCACCCTCTTCTCTCCAAGGTTCAAAGCCTTGGTGGTCAGTTCACGGGTGTACGACTTGGACCAGTCGATGGGGAGAATGTTACCAAAGTTACCCGTGATTGTCCACCACATTCTGAAATAAAGAGAATGATGAAATATCAGCGAATCGCCAGTTTCTAAGCTACATAAAAATGTCTGGACATATAATGCGAGACAAAACTTAGTTACTTCAAAGATTAATTGCACGCTTATTGATGTCACGCTGAAATAAAAAATGTTGAATTTCACATTTAAAAAATTTCACATTTTATTTAATTCTACTAGTGGTTGACTGCGTAGCAATGCATTCATCAATAGCAGATCCGTAAAATTTATCATTCTTGGGTTTGTGTTCCTCATTACAAGACCATTGTCAGAATCTCCAGATTACCAAGTTCTTTTCCCCACAGAGGGCATTTCGTCCAACATGTTCTCCCTCACACTGTCTGATTAGTGCGACATGATGGCTTGTGACGCACAATCAACTGCATGCTCATTCAATACAAAGTTCTTTGTCTATTTCCATGTTACCTTATCATGAACATTACTATATATAGGATATATAGCTTTTGCAATGAATTTGGCAGGTTTCCTTTATGTTTGAATAAATTAAAACACTTAGGCTATCCGGTCAAACTCCAAGCCTATGTAGATAGGCACTGATATCTTGGCAATCGTCTCCATCGCATCTCCCATTCAATGAATTCAAAATACATCTTAAATTGTCAAGTTTGCATACTTCGAACTAAGAATTAGTTCTCAAGGCCACGACAATGACAGTCTCGCGGTACATGATCTATATTTACAATAAACAGTGGTTACATATCACAAAAGTTTCACAACGCGTTCACTTGACAATGATGTGCAGCATTTCCCTTTGGCGACTAGCCGAGGTGAAACTTCACTCTGAGCTTGAATGTAGTGAAAGCAGGATGCCACAAAAATGTTCAATCGTTCTGGCTTTCAAGGTAAGATTGATACGATTGGTTAAAAAGTATGTTGCCTGGAGACGAGTTTAATCCAAGTTTTAAAGAAGTGACAAGGAGGTTTACTATGTCTAAAAATTTCTTAAATTTGCCAACTGATCGTTTGAATACGCTGTGTAGTGAAATTAGTGTTGAATGGTCATAGTGGATGAAAGAAATTTGATCTTCAATGCATGCACCTGTATGGTATTAATTAGGCTATTGAAAAACAGATTCAGTTCCTTAAAATTCTGTTACAAAAGAGGAAGATCACATTTGGCACCAAAACACTTCTCAAGCTCTACCTTTATATGCGTCATGGGCAAACAGTGAAAAAATGTTTCCCTTATTTTCATTATGTCGCCAGTATGACAACACTGCATATAAAAGTAAAATAAAATATTTTTTAAAAAACCACACGATTAATCTTTAAACATAGTTTCACCGATATGAGTTCGTTTAATTGTTTTCATTTGCTAGACTTGCAAGCTGTGAAAAGTTTGTAAGAACTATAAATCCTAACTTGAATGGTAACACACGGCGTGATATTGGTTGCTTTTGAATATCACTCTGATCACATCAATGCCATAAATTGTTATTTCCCTACGAAAATTTTTTAAAATTTTGTGAAACCCTCATCAGGTTTAAAAATTCCCCAGAAATGATTAAAAAATTCCCCTCAAGTTTAGAACCCCCCCCCCAACCAAAAATTCCTCTCAGAAACACGAGAACCTTTCCCCTCAGGTGCGTAAGGGCCCTGATGGTCTGATTTCATTGACTTACATTCATCTACATGTGCCGTAATTGCAACTGGGAGAATCCTTACGGTGTTCTATCTTAAACCCCTATTCAATGCAACTACTTTCGGCCTTTCGTTCTGTGGATATGTATACAACATAACTATAATCATTCGGTAGAGAATATGATGGATGGCACTCATAAACCAACATGCCTTGCAGGAAGTTGATTTACATTATTTGCTCATTTTCCTCTCCATAAATGAAAACATTTCCACCATTTTATAATACCCACAAGCATTGTCAATCAGAGCTGATTAGACACAACACAAGTACATTTCCAAGGACAGCCAGAGGTTAAACTTTTGAGAACATATAATTTTTAGTCGTTTTCTTTGAACAACAAAACAATAGGAAGCCACTACTGAAACCCTACTATAAACATATTTGAGAAACTCCCAGGAGAGGAGTATTGATTCTGTGTCATATTGACGTGAATAATCGTGCTATGACCTGACTCCTGAACGTTAGTCACCACTAAATGTCTACAGCCCTACATTATATAGTAGAGGACATGGAATATTAGACCGCACTTTTTCCAACGAAATCAAAACATACGTCTAGTTCCAATGTGGAAGAAGCTGTGTTTAGACAAACTATTTCCATTGTATCACCTACAGTTCTGTTATACAACCCTGGTCTCACACGGATAACTGTTTTAACATTAGTTCCTGGTTTTAGTAGCCAGTCATCATTGCCATCCCTTTCTGACTCACCATTACTAGTGAGGGCCTCGGAGCGCCATTTTTTCCAACAAGATTTGACAACAGCGCGACCTACTGAGTACTAGCTTTTGCAATTGTCGTGTCCACCCAGTTTTCAACGGTAATGACCTCTCGCCAAACCACCCTCAGAAGATTGTAACCGCAGTAGCTACAACTTTTAAAAATGGTTTCGAAGTGTTCAGACTGAGAGTTATAAGCTTTAAATCCGTTTTAAAAGTTAAAACCACTTAAACGTCAACAGGGTAATAAGATGCAATGCAAATATAAAATAATACAAATAACATTTAAAGGGGCATTTCAACGCTGTTTAACTGTCAATGCTGAGTTTTTAGCTGAAGTGCTTTGGGGTTTGAAAACGTTACCATGCTTATTCAATTTTTAATCGTGACGGCAACTCAAGTCACAGACAACTCAAGTCATAAGCAACTCAAGTCACAGACAATTCAACTTGAGTCACAGACAACTCAAGTCACAGAAAACTCAAGTCACAGACAACTCAAGTCACAGACAGCTCAAGTCACAGACAGCTCAAGTCACAGGCTGGGGTGGGGGGGATTTTTCAATCTGCAATTTTAAGGTTAGTTAACTTTAGGAATCTCTGAAGCATATTCTTTAGTCACTGATGGCTTCAATGTTCTTGTTGGTAATGGTACTTGGTTAAAGGAATATTAGAAGGTCGAGTTTATAAGAGTATATGGTCTCGTCTGATTTTCGTTTTTACCCAGCTAAATAGGGGAAAAATATAACTTATGGCCTGAAGCACATTTAAAACTTTTATCATCTAAAAGGTGTCTTGTACAAGGGCCTGTCATACTAACGTCGACGCGTCGATGGTTTGGGGAGTTGCGGTCAGTATGAACAGTCCTGGATCGCAGTTAACAGCTCCAATTAACATCGCAGTTAACAGGTGGATTTAAGACCGCAGCGTCGACACTGCGGCAGGCCTTTATCCAGGATTTCGAAAATAGGGTGTCCAAAATAGGGTTCCCAATATTCCAGGGCATCCATGATTCCAACGCGTAACCCCCCACCCCCAACAATCCCCCCAAACACACAGATGTTTTTACAAAAAATGCATAGACCAAGGTTTTTACAAGTTTACAAAACAGCCTTCAGTGGTAAGCATTTTTACTAAAAAAAATGTAGACCAAGACTTTTACAATGCTATCAATCAAGTGTGAACATAGCAACATTGTATATTTCTTCCTGCTTTGAAAAAAGAGCCCCCCCACTGTGAGCCTTCAGAGCCTTCCTAGTATTCATTACAATGTGTGAGTCCAAACTCAAAAGGTTCTTATTGACAGTGGGCGTCCAAAAGATACACTGGACGTCCTTGCCAGGGCCTCCAGATTAGTGCTAGGGCGTCCAAATGGACGTACGCTGCATACAGGCCTGCGCTGCGATGCAGTATGAATGCTTAACTCCGGTCCAATCGAAGTTATCGCCAGGTGCCACTGTTATCGCCAACAGTTACAAGGTAGCGCTGTCACTAATAGCTGCTTATATTTTGCAATCGATTTAAAAATAAGTTTAATGTCACTTAGCACATGTAAATATTTCCAAATTGAAACATTGAAAAAAATCTTAGCGTGCAACGCTACCTTGCGATAACTTCGATGACGACAGCGGCACACAACTGCTTACTTTGATGTTCATTAACTACCGAAGCCAGTATGAACGGTCCAGTTAACTGCGCCGTTTACGTCGACGCTCCCCTCAGACTGGAGTTAAGTCAATATGAAAGGGCCTTTATAAAGGGAATCAAACGATTCAGGATTGTAAATAAAACAAAACATACATCAACATAAAATCAATCATAAAAGTGAGCCAATAAGGATGGCAATTAGATATTGGACCAGTTAGTAGAAATCTAAAGTTTGGACAAACCGCAAGACACTGGTAGGACAAGATTTGACTGTGAGAACCTGTTAATTTTCTCCTCGACTGTGCTAATACAATAGAACTAACTTGCATAGGACATGAAATCAAGGGCACGCATGGCCAAAACTTAGACTGGGTTGTTTGTTGTGAATTTTCGTTTGGCTCCATTAATAGATAGATTTCTATAATTTGAGATGTCAGCATAATTGTGTGAACAGAGGATGTAGTTGTTATACTCTAGGTAAGTGTCGTAACAGTGAATGTCTAACACTACAAATTTCTCAAAACTTTTGAATACTGAAACTGGCAGAGCCAGCATGTGATTCCAACACTTTCATGACAAATGATATTGTCTCAACAGTAGCCATTCAATAACTGTTTGAACAAGTACTTAGTTTTGTCAGTTTCCAGTTTACAACAGTCAAATCAATACTGCAAGCAGTCCACAATAAAAAGTATACAGCCCAGATTAAAAGAGTGTCTAACCTTACAACAATGTGTACTGGTTTGAAAGGATATCAGGAAGACAAAATAGACACAAGATACGTGGTAAAATCTCATCACTTAAAAACATGATATGTCGAACAAGTGGATTTTCTTCTTTTCTCATAAAATAATATAAGAAGCATAAAATAAATATTATTATTTTAAAGTTTTATAGCACGGCTACCATAAGCCAATGGCAATTATTTTTCCGAAAATTGGTTGCGATATATTTTACCACAAACAGTAAGGGAGTCTAACATTTTCACAAGAACACAATTTAAAAATCTTCAGAATGTGAAAGATAAGACTTAACATGAAGCAAAATGGTGCAAAGATGACAACAACATACACAAACTATTAAGCAACGGCAGTTACCAATGCTGGAGACAGTCCGACGATAGACCTAGACACATTGCGCGGCAAATTTTGAGAAATGGCAAATCAACACTTAGGTCCACACTATGCGTTACCTAGAGGAAAGTTTGTCCCACTGCAATTCGTCCCCGTTCCGATGAACATCCACACTACACACCCAACACCTGGAGACAAATATGGCGCACACAGGATCAGACATCTACATGCCTGCAACTGAGCAAGAGCACAGTTGATAAATATTTCCGCCTTGTCTACAGGTTTGCAGACACACTCCTGACTTTCTCTTGATGGGGCAATTTACCCTAAACAGGTTACTGGTACTCAACTTTAATAATGTGGGTAAGTTGTCACATGTCTGTCAAGATGCTCCAAAGGAAATAAGCATTCACCTACCAACTAAACCTAGTGTAAGTGGTTCTAGGGCAATTCATAGTGTGGACAGCACTTAAGTTACAGAATACCTAAGATCAAAATCGTGGCCAGGGTCAAAAGTGGAGGAATGCTGCTCCACAGAATAATTGTTATTGTAAAATCTATCCACTTTTGAACACAGGACAAGTAAAATTATCGTTTACTTTTTCATAAAGATATCTACCATCAAACTAATGCTTAAACAACGTTCCAGTTCTGTGTCACAGTTATATGGATTTTGAAAAAATTTGGAGTGACACTCACAATTCAAAATCCCCTTAAAACTGAAGGGTCAGTTTTAGCCCTTATTTTTGTTCAAAATTGGTGAGAACTTGCAATGTGCTCAACTATCACACTCACATATGTAATGTTCAAGGTTAGGACATGTTGGTGGAGAGGAGACTCAAGACTTATCAAAAATTTCGATACATTCAGAAAGAAGCTTTCGAGGTCAACTAGACTAAGCAGATCAATGACTTGCTATGTAATATAACAACATTCTGGAAACAGCTATGAGTTCTTTGGCATAATTTAATCGGAAAGATGTTAACTTTCAAGTAATACCTGTGTATAATATTGATAAGGAGAGTGCTTGGATATAAACCTTTAATTCTCGGAATTATGGCAATAAAGGAACATCCTTGTCTACATTAAGGAATGCTCTGATCAATATGTCCAATCAATAACCTGGCCAGTCATCTCAAACAATGGTGAGAAATGTATACCCCGCCTTAAACAACTGGTTATCTATGATTTCACTAGCAACTGACAAAATGAAATGTCCTTCACATATGAACGTTGATTTCACCTTCACTTGAAAAAAGTTAGAAACATCGCAAGCTTGTATACTGACTCTACTGAAAATCTAATGTTATTGTTGCTCAAGAACTACATCGGCGTTTTGAAAAGGAATGTTTATTTCTGGTAAAACATAAAAATATCACTTCAGCTAAAGCGAACTGCCATAATAACCAGCGTTCAACGACTGAAACTTGTATAGTTAAAACATTACAAAATCTTACCTCTTGTGTTATGATAGCAGAACACCAAGGATGAACAAAAGAGTTTCTTTGTGTTTCATTTATGGTCAATCACAGAAGATTAAATACTTTGTGTTTGTCACTAATGTTCCCACACAAACAAAAGCAGCTAATTTCCGAATACAGATGTTTCCACACGACATAGGCAGGATTGGGGGGAAGGGGTAGGTGGTCACTCCCTTCAAAAGCGAACGAAAAGTAACTAAGGCGAATGCTAAAGACTTTTGATTTTATTTCTGTAATCAACTGGTAACACAGCCATTCACTGGTGGGCAAGATTTGATTTGGCAGCATAAAAATGTTTCAAGCATCTGCCACTTAGGTTTAAAGTTGGTCGCTTATGGTCTCATATAGCCACATCATCAAATGGTTAAGTTAACTCAACTTATTTGGAATTGCTGAAGTGAAAGAGAAATTATATAGAAGCCCGTCAGTCAGTGGGTGGAAACAATTCCATGGCTGAATCTCTACATTCTAGCTTCTATTACCTAAACCCCAGTCAACAAACCCACATTTCAACATTGATGTAACATACTTCTTTTTCTCTGAAAGTGTTAGTTAAATCTCGATAATAAAGCTGTGTCTGTCAAATTTATCTAGATCTGGAGTTTACCGTTGCCCCAATGACAGACTAGTAGGGGTTGTTTGTTGCCTTACCCACTGTGAAGCATGTCTATGGGAATTGAGATTGATTTTGCCAAGAATTCTAATTCCGCTTTCTGGTCGCTGTGAACTTTTTTATCACACGCAATAAGCACTGGCGTCACACAAGTTAAAACTGGGGAACGTAACTTCCTCAAAATGACGCCCAGCGAGCGAAGTTTAAGTGAAACTCAACAGAATTTCGTGACTATGTTGACCATAATTGTCTTGTTACGGTAAGTAACTCATGCTTCATTCGATGTTATTTGCTATATTTTCGAATTAGTAACTTTTAATGGGGAGTATCACTGCCTCTGGTCAGGGCGGTGCAACTGTCTAAATGAAGTTATGCATAAAACCAGAAAGGACTGTTGAAGAAAGTAAGTGCTTATATAAGTGGTATTTTAAAGTATGAAGCGTAGGTGCTTCTATAAGCGACATCTTTAAATATAAATGTATTTTTTTCACAAGCTGAAAACTTCTTACTTAAGTAGCTGGAATCTGGCTTGATGGGGAGTAGTGCAGCCTTACAATGTGACTAAGTGGCTACTTGTTACCTGCAAAAGCAAGTTCTCAAATCGGAAGAACCATATCAGGAGAATTTCCCTTTCGTGAGGAAGAAAAAATTTCATTGATCTGATGTAGTGGCCTTTGATTAAGTAAACCAGGCAATCCCCACTGAATGATACACCTGTATATTCAGTGGATGAAACTTAAGTGGTTCTCGTAATCAGGGATAGCAATATTCAACCTGTGCCAATCTCCCAAGCAAGAGAATTTGGTTTCACACCTCAAAATAATCCTGCGTTATTTTCAGAAAACCTGATTTGGTCACTGGTGAATTTTGGTTAAAAATGACACATTGAAAAGCTCTGGGAGGTTTGTTGTTAATTTGGTTCGACAGTACAGTGCTGTATTTCATATATTATGGTTGTTGAATTACAGTACTCACACACCTAAAGCTGAAGATGGGGTCACTCAAGGCCCTTTCATATTGACTTCACTCCGATCTGAGCGGAGCGTCGACATAAACAGCGCAGTTAACTGGACCGTTCATACTGGCTTCGGTAGTTAATGAACATCGAAGTAAGCCGTTGGTATCGCTGTTGTCAACGAAGGTATTGCAAGGTAGCGTTGCATGCTAAGATTTTCAATGTTTCAATTTGGAAGCATTTACATGTGCTAAATGACATTAAACTTATTTTTAAATCGACTAGTTATTATTACAGCAAAATATAAGCAGCTAATAGTGATGGCACTGCCTTGTAACTGTTCCCGATAACAGAGGCACCTGGCGATAACTTCGATTGGACCGGAGTTAAGAGTTCATACTGCACCGCAGCGTTGACGCTGCGGTCTTAAATCCACCTGTTAACTGCGATGTTAACTGGAGCTGTTAACTGCTATCCAGGACCAGAGTTAAGCGTTCATACTGACCACAACTTCCCAAACCATCGACGTGTCGACGTTAGTATGAAAGGCCCTTTTGTCTTTCAAAGAAAAGTGATACCATCAATATTTAATATGCACACTCTCAACCCGAGTAATTTATCTCACTCTAAGTCTAGAAATGCCAACCAAGAAAATTTTGTTTGGCACTAGTCAGATATATTGGACCTTGACTTAGAGAAACAGTTTCATACACTAAATAACATAAGCTACCCGTTATTCAGTGATTGCCTAGTTCTCTAAATCACGGTCCTCCATTCGATTCGGTGCCTTTTTCACCCAATTAAAAGAAATTCTATCAACCAGGTTCTGCTAGTCAAGAACAGCCATTTTACAAGATCGGAATAACAACAAAATTACTTACTGGCAATCGTTCATTATTTCCTCTTGTGATCGGACTTGAACAGGAGCATATTTCTCGGTACTCTCGTCAAAATTTTTGAAGCATTTTGTAATCTTCTCATCGAAACTGTTCACCAAGTCCTCGAGAGATCCGCTGAATGATTCACTAAAATTGTCCGCATTATCGACATCTGTATTGGATTTCAATGTCAGATTTTTCAAGTTAGTTACTTCGTTCATATTCTGTATATCAGCATTTGTTTGGAAATCATGAAATTCGTTCCATTCGTCACCTTCAAATGAAGCGAGTGGAGCTTCGAACTGCAACTCAGCCATTCTCAGATCCTTCATACTCAGTGGCGGCTGCTGTCAAAACGCGGCGTGGCAATTGGAATTCTGTGCTGCTAAAAACATCAACCTTAAGTCAATTTCTCAAACAAATTGATGCTTGCAGTTTAAAAAATACTAATAACACCAAAAGGGACGACAACATTTAGAAATATGCCAAACATGACGTTTCGATCGATTTTATTTTTGCCAAATACCAAAATTCAATAATTTTATCCGCCTGGGATTGATCAGTTTCCGGTGTCTGCTTTGTTGGTGGGAGACAACTTCTAATTCCAAGCTGTTTCTGTTGCAATTTCGGTTTTAAGTAATAGAATAAAACTTCGTATCGAGCAAATCAGCCATGAAAAGTGTTTTTTATTAACTTGGATTCTTTCAAAATATACTCACTATAGAAACATTAAAATCAATACAATGTTTGAAAGATTGTACTTTGACACTTGAAAACGGAAATGACGTAGGCTTGCTGAGGAGGAAAAGCGCCAAAACTTGAAGTGCACAAAGTAAAACATAAAGACAATACGACTGTTTACTGCTTAACATATTTTAGCGATCCTGTTTCCATAATGTTGGGCGATCCGGGACTGATTGACCAGCATTTTGGGTCGCATTCTGTAAGTACTGAACCACTTAGAGTTTGTATTTTTTGTTTTTGCCTGGCATTCACTATCGACTATCGTATCGTGTATCGTGTCCACTGTCACTGATCCACAGACACTGATCAGTGATAGCTAGCCAGCCAGCTAAACAATACCTGAATACAGCTAGGAACCACTGTGGTTTAAGCTCCAAAAATCCAATAGACCTCGAAATTTCATACCTCCCAGGTAGTTCTTGTAATCCTTAATTGTTATTTACCTTATTCATCCTGACCTTGCCTTGTGAAACTTTTAGTCATACAAAATCTGGGAGCCAACCGACACCTTGTCCGTTGCAACCATTTAAGTGGAGAACAGTATAATAAATGTCATGTTGTTGTAACAAAGAAAAGTCTGGCATCGAGAATAGTGCATTCATAAAGCACAAATGTGCTATTTGCTAATTTGACATCTTTCGGGAGATTCTGACTGTAAAATCTGATCTAACATTAGGTTTGTTAGTATCAAAATACTAAAGTCGTATAATGAAATGCAACCAGTTCCGATAATTTGTTGTGACACGTTCACAACATTGTGGAAGCTAGAACAGTTGATTAAAGAATCAGTGAAAAAAAGAAACCGACCAATAGGTGACGTTATATTTCATCGCTCCTCAAGTGTTAACCTCACATTGTCCTCTTCTCTTTAGAGTGCCAAGGTCATTGTTAAAAATTTGGATTAAAATCAAATGTGTTTTTAATATGCATGGCTTTTCAGTCTTGCAATAACTTACTTCAACAAAAAGATTTCTAAAATGCAAGAAATAAATTCTCAATGTAAAAATTAAAATATTGGGAAAATCTCTCTAAAGCCCATTATGTACGGAGACAAACCCTTTGATAGTGTGCGCTGTGTGCAGTCTGGCATGGTTGCATCCTCTTGTATTTTTTTTAACAAATGGAGAAACCTGGATTTACAAAACAAAAATAAAATATTTGGCTTGCTGAAACAGATTACTCTGCTTCTAAAACGGAACATCAGAGTATCTACGTCTTGTTCTTTAAGTTTACCAAGACCTTTCTGGTGTGTTGTCTTGCAGAATGTTGACTTGGTCAAAACTAAGTCTGACCTAAAAGAAAACAGTTACGAAGGAGAAACACAGAGCCTTCAACTGAACATGTCTGTGTCTGAGGGTGACTTGTCTAACGAGGGTGAGCCTGGTGATACAAGAATGGATGGGGATCTAAGGACTAACGAGGACTCTGACAGTGACGATGATATATTGATACGACCAAAGTCTAGGAAGGTATACCTTAGTCACAGTCAGCTTTAATATATCGTTCATTTGTTCAGTTTAGAATGATTTCTCTTAGTCTTGTGGAAATAATTTTGGGCCTCTGTGAAAGTAAACTTTTGACTTTATTGTGTCATCTGTGATACTTCATTTGCAGTTTTTATTTTGTTCACCCTTATCATTTTTATGTCATGATAATGCAGTTGCTGCAAAACTATTCATGTTTCGTCATTAACTTATTTTGAAAAATAAGCTTCATAGTATATCATGGGCACCAATTTAATTGGTCACAGAAATATAAGTTATAATGTCGACACAATGACTTAGAGAAAGTTGGTTATTATTGTATGTACTATCAACATATATAATTTGTAAAACTGAGAATATAGTTTTTATAAATTTAATTTTAGACATTTTCCCTCATTTACTGGTTCTACAAGGCTCAGAACACCATCTCGGGTACTTTGTATAGAAGATAATTCACATTTTTCCAAATTTGAGAACTGAGATATTCCTGCTTTTAGCTCAATTTCACGCAATGTTATGGATGTTCATAAAAATAAATCAAACAATGATACATTTCAGTGAGCACAGTCATTCTCAGTATTCACAGTATATACAGCTTGTGTTCATAGAAGGTATTGGTGTTTTGCCTGACACTGATTTCATACATGTGTAATTTCACATTTTCGCCTTGTAAGACGTTTTTGACGATTTTTTTATTTTTGGAGCAGGTGTCTAAGATTGTCGACCATGGTAGTGATGATGAAGAGGTTATAACCAAAAGACCCACTGTAGAATCTGGTAAGTCATCACTGACACGGACTACTAACCTACACACTCTACCTCAGTTTCTTTGTGATAACCCTTGTTTGTTGGTTCTTACGTTTATTAAAATTTGGTTTAAAAGACCCATGCCCTGCTAAATCAGGTCAAGCTGAAATCACAAACTTCAAATTGTAATAAGTCAAGTTAGCAGGAGCAAATCTTGAAGCAATCATTGAGTTGTATTTGGTCAATTCTTTTATCATGTGCGATTAGAAATGCTAGTTCGCCATATTGAAACGAAAATGATACGTCCACCGTGAAACATGAACCAAAATAATGGTTTTCAAAGATAGTACTGCATGGACTTAAAAGAGATTTAAATTATCAGTTTTCTCACTACTAATTCTGGTTTTCTTTTCACAGATTCAGATTGTGATAGTTCATTGAAAGATGACGAAGTTGGAGATTCAAATAAGGTAGTGGAATTCATTGTTGATATCTTGGATAAAAACTGTTCAGTGAACAATAAACACCCTTGATTTCGAACAGTGTTAAAACAAGGGATAATATGTCAGCTGTACAAGTATTTCACTTACAAAAATTAGAAACAGAGTTGCTCTATCTCATTAAAACCATGACATGCACCACCTAGTGAATTCCTGAAGAACTAGTTAGAGACAATATTGTGATGAAAGGTGAATTTATAACTGCTGTAATTAATCGGTATCAGTTTGTTCATTTTTTCAGATGTTAAACCTGCTCTTCTTTAGCTAGATAATAAACAAAAGTTGAAAATTGAATTAGGCATTTTCCTCTCATAAAATTGGTCTCAAAATATTTGCTACCCTGACAGGAATCTATTTCCATTGACAACTCAGGTCACAGGCAATGCGTACATGCAACAATGCATACATGTGCCATTAAGTTCGCAATTTTAGGGTTGGCCATCCTCAATAAAGTCTGAGGTGTTTTCTTGGGTCGTTGGTATTTTCAATTGTTTTGCTGCCATTGGAAATTGAATTCTGTCACTGTAAAGAATATCCAGAGGTTCATTTTATGAAAGTAAAAAGCCCAATTGGATAAGTACACACCTTTGAAGCCTTATTCTGATATTAGGGGATTTAGAGTGGTATCATGTTTCAGCTAATGAATATTATGCAATTTTTAGGACGATCTCGGTAACCTGTCACTGAACAAAGATCTCTATGACGATGAAGGTGACGATGGAGAAAACCATAGTCGCCATAGTAACACTTCTGAATCTGAGAAAGAAGACGAGGAAGATGGTGATCTGGAGATGAGTGAAGCGTTAAAGAAAAAACTAAAGAAAGTAAGGTCCTCAAGATGATAGCTGAATGTTAATTTATTACGTGTATGTACCTGTGACCTGTGACCTGTACTTTGGTCAACAGCAATAAGAGAAGCGTCTGGACCGAATTTTTATATTTTTATTGAAGAGACGGACGTTCTGCTAAATCTTTGTAGTGGGTGGAAAGATTGTCAGTGGCACTTTAGGATTATGCAAAGACCTCTTAGGGGAAGTGCTTTACATGAACAACTGGGCCACTTTTCCGCTTGTTAAAATTGGTATCAGTTGACGTGGGTTTATTTTCCTTCACTTTAAGTTCGAGTTCAAAATTGTTCAGACATGTGGTTAAGGCTTTTCCAGTCGCGTACTGAAGGCTGTTTTATGGACTTGTGAGTTATAACATGGTTATTACACACTTAGTATCCGATATATATATATCACTTAATTATTTCTCATTTAAAACTGCTACAAATCCATCTTCCACCATAGAAAACAAAGTTTTGATTTAGACCACGTGTGGTAATGAAAGTAGTCTCAAATTGTTCTTTTAAATTAGTGAAATTTGAAGTGATTTCAGTTCGTTATTGCATGAGACGATGCACAATAAGTTAGCTTGTCACAAAGCATAAACACGGTATCAAAAAATAAACTGTCAGTTGTATGCAAACTCAGAAATCACTTCCTGTCCGAGTAAGGAACACATTGAGCTCGTTTTCCTAGCCGTAAATGGCCTAAATCAAAAGTTTGCTTCTTAGATGGAACGCGGGTTTCTGGCCATGAGTCATAAGCTTCGTGTCTTAATTATCTCTTCATTTCAGATGAAAGGTGCAGCAAAAGGGAAAAGGACGACTTCTTCGAGAAAAAGCAAAACTGCTGCTCAGCAAGAGATCCAGGAACTACACAGTGAATCACAGAGACTCACCAGGGGTCAGTCCCAATGCTGTTGGCCACTTCTTTAATGTAGTCCATTACAGCTCTCTCTTTGTGTAACAAGTCAATTGGGAATGATTATTGACTGATAAACTAATGTTTGGTATTTGAAGTTCCTGTAAAGTGTTGATTTCTATCCAGTAAATTCAGTTCTGAAATTTCAGTCTGACTCTTTCACAATGATCTGCATGAACTTTTCAGATTTTCTGTCACTGAAAAATCGAGTGTTGTTTTATCGAATTGGCTTGATCTTTACCTGTTCATGAAACAATGGTGAGAAGCAGCCAACTTGTTTTCCTTTCAATAGGAAATGAAATGACTGAGAATGGCGTTGCGTTGGTTCAGTGTTGACTGAGAGTTATCTGTTTCAGAATCCAGAGTCAATTTACCCTATCACCAACCGAAGCCGTTATCCCTAAAGGAAATCTTGGAGAAGCGTCGGCAGAAAGTGGCCGACAGTGTGCCTCTTAGGGCTCCTATTCAGTAAGTTAGATATTACACGTGATAACGTGATAAAATTGTGCAGGTATCAATGATGCATGTTTTTATTGTGTTGGATTAACATTTTTGTGTTCATATTTATAAATATGACTTTGCATTTGTTCATTTAGTAATTGTTGCTCATCCATGTCATCGTCTCTGTTTCAGTAAAATCCTTGCAAAAACTGGAGTGGCCGAGTCGCCGTACGTGTCGCGCAAATTTAAAGACAGGCAGAGACCTCGGTCACAAGACACTAGCAAAGTTTTGCAAGACCCATCTCCCGTTGTTACTGTGGGTGACAAACCAAATGACTGTAAGATATTACCTGATGACGAGTTGCCTGATCTTGTGACTGATGAAACAAATGAGGAAGTCAAAGGTCAGAGTGCAGATACCGCACTGGCACCAGCTAATACTGTGGAAGACAATGTTTTAAACAGCAGTGACTCACAAGTGGAAACAAGTGAAGGCAACAGAGAATTAATCGAGTCAGAGACTGTGAATGGTGGTTGTAAATCAGATGAAGCTGAAGACACGAGTGTAAAGTCGACTGAGGAATCAGTGACGGAAACAAAAGACATTGTCGACTTGGATAGTGAAGAGACTACCCAGACAAAATGTGCTGCATTTAAAAAGAAACTGCTCGCGGATTTGGCACTCCCTGAGTGGAAGTCGTTTACGCCGAAACTGATGGCATCGAGTAACTGTGTAATAGACCTTGATGCCGATGTTAAGAAACATTCCGGTATTAATGCATTGTTGGACCGAGCAATGAAGCATTCCAAGTCAAAAGGTGCAGAAAAAAAGAGGGACGTTGAAATGAGGTAATACAGGGGGATAAGTATTATTTATTAGAGTTTGATTGACTCGGTAGAATTTGAATGACTCGGTAGCCAGGTACACTTACCCCTGATGTTGTCTGCCATAACTGCTAAATTTCAACAAATTTATGCTGTTTTATATATTAAAGTAGCTTCTGGTCAAGAAGGTTTGAATTTTTTAACTTTTATAATATTTTTTTTTCAGTGGAGATTGACTGATTCCACTGGCTTTTGCTCTTAAAAAACGGACACTTTTACTGAGTTAAAATCTATAGTTGTGGAGACATTTGGCAAAATACATGGACTTGTCCATAGGGTCATACAAGACCTTAAGCAGCATTAAGTTTGTTATTTCATTAGTTACCAGTTTGATCCACTTTGGCTCACTGTGGTCTTCAGCCATGTTGGTACTTGTGGAAAATTATCCCATCATTATTCATGGACTACTTTAATTTTTTTATTGCACTAAAATGACTATTTTACTATATTATATTTTTATTCGTCGGTAACTGACGGCATGGCAACATCTATTTGATTTCAAGGTACCAAAAGCGTTGCAAGGCTTGTAGTTGCTCTCACCATAGACCATTCAATAGGAGAATGTATTTGCAGCATTGTTTGTAAAGAAAAAGATGATGGTGATAATGATCAGCTGAAACTGAAGACATTCACAGTAACTATTGAGGGAGAAGAGGAAATGGATCCACAGCTGCAGAAACCAGGTGTGTTCAAATTTACCTGAGTGTACAGTTGGTGGGTCTGGTCAGGTAAAACGGTGTGTTCAAATTTACTCGACGTACTATTAATCTGCCCCTGTGATTGAAAGTCTGATCAGGTAACGGTGTGTTCAAATTTACCCATGCTGTTGATTGGTCCTTTTGTTTGAAAAGTCTGGTCAGGTAACAGTGTGGTCAAATTTATCTGTATTGCTGATCAGTCCTTGCGTTTAAAGTTTGGTGAGGTAACAAAGTTGCTTGATCACAGACCTTCTTATTCTTGTTCTGTGAACCTCCTCAGTTCCTAAATTATGAGCTCAATCCACAGAGCAGTGAAGACTGCTGTGGAGATTATTTAATTTCATTTTCTAGAGATGTTCTATTAAACATGGTGTCTCTGTATTCATTTACAGATAAGGGTCACTGTGGTTAATTGCCAGTTTGACTGTAGAATGTGAACTTTTCTATGTTGTAAAAGTGACTTTAATTAATGGAAGAAATGTAGTGTCCTGTCATAGCTGTTCTTATTAGGGCTGTTCCAGCAAAATCTGTGTGGGAGGGGGGGAAGGCAACTGAAATAAAAATTTATGGGTGGTTGCGTTTAATTTAAATTCAAAATGGCTGGTGGTCGTATTTCAAAAAAATAAAAATTTACAGGTCGTTGTTGTTTCATTGGGCCATAAATGTTTGATGGTGGGTAATTTTAGTAAATTTTATAAACAATCCGAACAGAATCAAAAACTGAAACAAAAATGTAACTTGCAAAAAGCTCCGACTTTTTCACTCCCTCCGATCTCCTCATCGGCATGCCCATAACACCATTTAACCACAGGTGCTCGAATTTCTCGATGGCTAATAACCATATATAAGAAACATATGTTTTCTTAGTAATGAATGACGTTAGTGGTGATGGAGGAACAGATAAACTCAAGCGCCTGTGCAGTCAACCACAAGAACAAAAAAAAATTACGGGTGGTTGCATTTCAAACTTATAAAAAATTACGGGTGGTAGGCTGAAGAAACAAATGAAAAATATGGGTGGTGGGTGCGAAAAAAAGGTGCCTTCCCCCCCCCTCCCATACAGATTTTACTGGAACAGCCCTTACATCAAATAGCACCAAACTGAGAAATAATCTCCCCTGTCGTGTAACACCAGGTGCAAAGCTGTCTAAGCTTAAATCAGCTCTCCAAGAGAAGATGAGGAAGAAACGGGAAGAAGCCAGACAGAAGAGAGTTGAAGCTTATGACCTTGACAATGAAGAAGGGTTTGAAGATGAAGAAGAGGCTGAGCTGACTGACCAATCAGATACTGACGCTGAGTATGACGAGGACGAGGAAGAGGGTGTGGAAGGTGATGGCGCGCTAATGGAGGCTGAAGGAGATAAGGAGGTGGGTGTGTTACTAGTGTATGTTACTCCATCTACAGTTTTGTAATACTTTAAAGCCGTCAGTTATCAAGTGACGCTAACAAGGATTTTCTTAGTTTGCGTCAGTAGGTTGGTTGAAGAGGACTAAACAACTGAAACACTTTTTTTATTGTGAGAGTAAAATCTTTTTGAGCAATAATAATGGCCATCAGAATGAATTAAAGATACTGCGAGTAACGCAACAGCTCTATCTGGTAGACTGACGTCGAATGAATTATACACAAATTTAAGAAGGTGTATGACTTCTTCTTGCACCGTACCTTTCATAAAGAAGTGCGATTCCTACATCCTGAAATTATTGTACGTTATATGCAGAGGTAGAAAAATGCCATGTATTATTGACCTAGTATTTGAAATGTTGAACCGCAAACACACTTCTGAGTGATGTCAGACAAGTGATGAACGATTTGTCATGCCTCAATATGCTTTTTAGTTGTTTTATGTCTGCACTGCAACTCACTGTTCAACAGTAAAACTGTATTCATGTCAGTGAGGAACGCTGTATGCATTGTGAGGCGGAAGTTCATATCAAATTTGCTTTGCATTTGTATTAAACCGGATTTTGATGGTTAAATGTTTTGTAATATCATTCAAAAACTATAAATTTATTTCTGCTTTTCTGTATTCATATGAACATCAGCTCTTTCTGTACAGCATTTATTGATTAAAACAAAACAATTTCTGAAGAACCTCTTAATCTTTCGTGTTTTTTTTTTAATAAAAAACAATGCCTTTGACTTTGAACAGTTTGTTGAATTGTACACTACAGCTTATTTATTTGCCACTCAAATTCAGGGAGTGAGGTCTTGGTTTTTCTAATCAAATTTACCTTGTGTCATAGTATTTTACCTCCCATGAGCTTCGTTTTGTTAATGCATGATTAAGTCTCTAGAAGGCAGTAAATCAATATATGCTAAAGTGGAGCACTGCTTGAACTTGTCTAGGTCAACCCATTCATTGAAGAAGAGTGTGAAGATGATGAGGACTCTGCTGGAGGCTTCAACCTTCATCTTGATGAAGAAGGCGATGATGGAGATGATGAAGGTTTGTAATGGGCAATAAGTGATAGCAAGAACTGGTCTTTGCCACCAGGTGGCAACGTTCTGTTCTCATGCATGCATGTATTTTCTCATGAGTTATATTTCATTGCCATGCACCACTGTTCTTTTCTTACAAATAGAATTCTTTTCATTAAGTAGTTGTTGTGAGAAAAAATGACTGTGTGGTTTGAGAGGGAGGAAGACTAGGTACCTTGTACTTGTTATTTTTACGAGCTTTTGCTCATCTGGAAACGGTGTGACTACAGTATATGCCAAAAATAATTAGACAAAATGTCCTGGACTGCGTGAAGGGTTAGCATGTGTAAGATTCCTGGACCGTCATGACGGCTGAATGTAAGCAGACGTCAATATGACAGGTCATTATCTGTCATGGCTGGGAAACAGAGATGGATTTTTGTCTACTTGCTGTTGGCATGTACTGTAAATATCTCCTTCAATTCACAAACATTTTAAGTCTGGCCTGCACACCTCTCATTGGCCACATCACGCGACCGAATGAACATAAGTCGAAAAAGATTTCTGTCCCCGGCTAGGGCTTATGTTCATTAGGTCATGTGATGTGACCAACAGGTGGCGTGCAGACCAGTCTTAAAATGTTTATGATCTATATTTCCTCTCCAGTTCCAAGATTTACATATATGGGCATTATAACTTAGATTTACATATATGGGCATTATAACTTAGGTTTACATAATTTATATGGGCATAATATCTTAAATTTACATAATTATATGGGCATTGTAACTTAGATTTACATATATGGGCATTTTAACTTAGATTTATATATATGGGCATTATAACTTGTTAGTGCTTTCGATTATCCTTTGTGATGTGCACGTGATGTGTGCATAGTTGACCAGTATTACTTATCCCTCTGGCCCTGTTCATTTGCAGCTGAAGATGAGGAACTGAGACAAGAGAAGAGAGCCAAGTTCTTGAAATCTGCCAAAACAAAGAGTCAGCAAGTGTCTGGTCGCCTTGGTGATGACGACGATGACAATGATGATGAAAATGATGATGATTGCCTTCCAGCTAGTCAGATGAAAAGTTCTGAGAAGGGTGAGTACTAGCAGTATAGAGAGATTTAGTATTTAGTCTTTTTTGAAAGAAAACCCTATACTCTGAGCTAACAACTGAAACTGACTTACGAAAAATAGTGAAGTGTTTCGGCCATGTTGATTACTACAGTGACCGTGTGGAGTAAAACATGAGAATCGTGATATTGAGATTACCAGTTAAACTTGTTTGTACTAAAGTTTGTACCTATTATTGAAAGCATTTTGTTTGACAAGTTACTGTCTGTAAGATTATCTATAGAAGGAAGCATAGTTGACATTCAACTGTGTTTAAATTTCAGTTCCAGAACGGCCATTTGGACAATTTAGCCAGAAGAAAGAAGCTGATGATACAGGTAATGTTAAACGTTATATCTATAGTTTATAGGTCTGCCAACAGATGGCTGTGATAGCAATGTTATGCGTAGTGGTTTATGACTAGATTGTTTTGAGAAAAAAAGCCGGTTCAGCATGGTTTACAAAATAGCTGATCTCTTTCAATTTTAGTGCTTGTCATCTGGTGAAGGTATGACATTAAAAAAGTATTTCAGCAAAAATTTGTGAAAGTTTTATGCTTTGATTAGGCATCAGTAACTCATTCCACATTTCCACTTTTCTCTGTGAAATTAATTTGAATTTATGTTCTTGAATTGAGACTTTGCAAAGCTTGTGTTTGTTATAATTTGTTGCATTTTTGCAGATTTTCTAAGTCCAACTAGACTGCATAGTGACGGTGATTCAAGTTTTGAAATAACGCCCTATCAGCCCCAGCCCAGTAATTTGAGGCCCGGTAGAGATTCTCCCGAGTTGTTCAGTCAGTTCGCAAAGCCAAAGATTCCTAAGGTTGGTTTTTTGATTTGAAAGTTTTTACGGAATCTTGTAAAATGCGTGCATTTGTTCAGATTTTGAATTCTAATAATTTTGTCATTATTTTGACGGACATGCTACCTTAAATGAATGCAGAATTGTAAATCATGAGATTGTAAGCTTTTATCGTGTTTGTGAATCTGACCTTCATACTAGCTTTTAGGTACAATGCTGCATTAACCAAAACTGAATAGAATAACAAATTCCCGACAAGCTAACGACCTTCTGCTGGTGATCATGTCAAAAATTTTGTTGACAGAATGTAGTGAGGTCTCCTGGGGTGCTGTCAACTCCTTGTAGAATTATCAAGTCCTACAATCCAATCAAAACACAAAATTCCTCGTAGCTTACATTAAACATTTCTACCATCAGTTGCGAATTTCTAACCAGAATCCAGCCAAAGATATTATAGTTTGCAGTCTGGCGCTTAAAGAAGTCAGCTAAAATCAAGTTAGCAGAGTGTTTCAAGGGTATCCCGGATATCTCCCTAACCTCACCTGTCTCTCTAAGCCTCGTATTCTGTTCACTTGTCAATTAGATATACATGTAATGAAGGAAAGTTGACCACGTTTTTTCCATCCTAAGGTGGACAGCCGTCATTCCACGCTTTGTCTACCCATTGAAGACTCCCAGGATCTCTTGAACAGTCCAAGCCAGTTCAGGAACACCTGTGCCCCCAACACAGAGACCTTCCACCTGTCTCTGTTTGATTCTGACTCTCAGTCTCAGATACTGGATGAAGATGGGTATGCTTAGTCAGTCAGGACCGCTAATGATATCTATTTGTATTATTGGCTGCGCGTGATTTACTTCTGCGGTTCTGCCAGATCAACCGGCTAAAACATTTGATCGGTCTATAAACCGAAAGTTGTCATCAAGAGCCAATCAAAGGTCTTAGCCAGTTGATCCAAGGGAACCGGTGTAGTGAATCTAATTCAGCTACTGTATTTGAGCATGGCATTTTTTACTTTCCTAATGTATTTTTAGAGATTAGTGGGATGAAGCAGCCTAGTTTTCTACTGTAACATTTGTGCACATGCGTTTTAATAAGATCATCTGGTTCACTTATATTTGCTTAGTTGAGACATTACTTTGAATTTTTGTAACTTCACATCTGTTGCTTAAATTGCTTGGAATGTTTTGATACATCCGTAGTATCATTGATTGGTTCGGATATTATTTGTGGAAAATGTGAAAATAACCCATTTCGTTAACACATTTGTGTTGCTGCAAAAAATGTGCACCTTAAAATTTGCGATTTTTTTAGGTTCCTGAAAACGGATTCTGATAAAAAACAAAAGCCTAGTAAAAGACATATTGATCTCGGCATGGATGATAATGCCTCTCAAGAATTTGATGAGAATGAGTTGCTGGGACTTTGCTCTGGACAGTTCACAGGAGGTGTGTACCACTTTTCTTGTGACTTGAGATAACTATACATTGGATCTGGGGTATACAAAGTCTCACATTAACTTATCTTCAGGATAAGCATGACATGCACCATGTAAACACGATTGTCGAACAGTTATAGTTATTGTATGTGATAGTATGGAATGGCTGTTATTTCCAACCCATATCTTTGCATTGCTAAAGACTTCTGATGGAACGTTCGCAATTGTCCATTTCCACGAGCATAAAAAATATACACTTCAGTGCTGGAAGGGTGGAGATGTGCCCAGGAGCCAGTTGCATAAAAGTTGTACGCTGCGTAGAAACAATGACGTCACATTATCACGTGTCGCGTTGTTATTGTTGAACAATAAACTGACATCACGCAACAATCAAATTTATCCTGTGGACAATTTAGAAGTTTTATGCAACCCCGCCCTGGTGTACAATTTTGCATCGTGCAAATACCGATGACACTGAAATAATTGCTTTATTTTAATGCATCAGCTCACAACCAAAAACTAGCATTGAAATTTAATTCATACAAATAGTTTACTTCGATAAATACATGTCCACAAAAATTTTCTTTACAATTTTGGAGGAGGGAGGTTCAGAAAAGCTTGAGTTTTGTACACTGCTGATATTGGCAATAATTGTGAATGGTGGCTAAGTACAAAAATTCATATCTAACCGAAGAGAACAGCTGACAGTTTTCACACATATCACAAGTCAGTCAAATGCTTTAAAAATGTAGTATTGAGTGCTAACAAATTCATCATTGTTGAATCTTGTTTATTTTCACCCGAATGACATGAGCTGAATGGGAAAAGTTTGTTTGTTCAATCCAATAAGTAAATTTAACCACACATTTCCACTCTGTTACAACATCTCTGTTTCATAATTAGCAAATGTCTGATAAAACGCTCCACTTTGCAGGTACTCAACAAACTCAACAACAGAAGAAGTCAGTAAAGAAGTTGTTTGTTGATGGAGAAGAGCACGAGGCAAGCCAGGAGAACATGAACGAACTTCTGGAACTGTGTTCTGGAGTCTTTTCAGACAAGTGAGTGATTGCGTCATTAACAGTTCTCAACTACTTGTACTGAACTTGTATAAAATGAGGATAAAAATCTTTTCTTGATTTTTCCCATTTTAGATGAGCAAGGACAAAGGTCCCTGGGATTCCCTTACCATACTGTACTATTAGGATTTAACTAAAATAAAATATACGAGCAAGCTGGGTTTTAATAAAACAAATAGTTCAATGTAGTAAGTGAGTATCCAGAATAGTTTGTAATACACAATTCCTGGATAAGATTGAGAATATTGATTTCCGAAATGCAGCTTCACATTTTAAAATAAAAGTTAAATTTGTCTCAAAACCAATAAAGAAAGAGGTCTTAAGTTTGACTTAAATGTTTGACATCAATTCTGTCTCAATTTTGACTAACCTACGGAATGTGGAAGTTTCAAAGTTTGGATGTTAAGTCAGATCTTAAAGATAAGTCAAAAATAAACTTTAGTCAGTTTCTTGGAACATGCCTCAAGTCTTTTGGTCTTTTGTTGTTACCCAGTCACCAAGGCTTTTATTTTCCAATATTTGGTCGTTTCATCGTCCACTTTCAACTATATTTCAACCTCTGAATTTTCAAAATTTTTCACTTTGATATGCCCATTCCAAGTGTAAGCTCATTTCCTAAAATTTTGGTGTTATGGTATGTTATTCTGTAAAAAAGTTTACTGTAAATATTCTTTTGTAGAACCCAAGCAGACTCAAAGCAAGGCGATGAAAGCCGCTCAGGAAATAAACTGAAGAAAAGAAATTTAAGTGATGATGAGAATAGCAACGAGTCCTTTGAAATGCTAGAGGGTGGAGAAAAATCTGATGACGAAAAGGTACTAAGTTCAGTCATCCGTGGGTTTGCTTCACGCGGGTTAGTGGCTCATAGATTTGTATAAGTCAAGTCATACCTTACCATTGAATTTTCTCTTTTTTGGTTTTGATTTCCCCTTTTTTGATTTCCAGTTTACTTCTTTTTTTTTGCTCTTTGTATCATTATTTTGACTTTATTCATGCAAAATACGTTTATTTCAGTTAAATTTTACAACACAAAATTTTTTTCTATCACGCAATCCTATTTATTTGTGGAACAATACGTCACCTGCAAAATTTCCATTGATCATTCCATGCCTTGTAACTACAATTTTGTGAACATATTGTGGAAGTGAGAGAGGTTTCGCAGAAAAAGTGCAAACCGGTGACTGCTTTCATTGTCGGTAGCACCTGCCTTTGAAGCTACTTTGCACGTAAAAAGACTAAGTTTAGATTTAGGCCACTTGCTTTATTATCACCAGTTTTCAGTTGGTCCGTACTGAATTTAGAAATGAGTTCTAGGCTTGTGAAGAACTGAGTGTTATAGCTGGAGAAAAGGTCCACTAAGTTGGCTTGACCTGACAAGTCGTTTTATGAGTTGAGCATGGCCGCAGCTCAGAAATCACTCTGTTCTAAGGTTATGTATTACCTTAGAAAAACGTCCAAATTTGTCCAACTTCAAATCATCTCAGAAATACCTCTCGGATTCATATGAAGCTTTCAGATAGATACTATACCTTATGCACTGTTCTCCAAAACTATTGAAAATTTTTTGTAAAATGTTCCACTTTTGCAGAAATAGGACTTTATGTTTCTTAACATTAAAAATCAAAAGTTGCATAAACTGAAGACAAAATGATAATTCCAGAAGCTGCATCAGCATTTCTGAGATTTCATCTTGAATGTTTATATCTAATGAAATTTAATATTGTTATTGATGTCATGGTTTTGTAAATTCACTTATCTTTTTTGCTTAATTTTACGAAAAAGACACGTTCACGTGAACCATTTACTAGCAGACTGGTATCAAATCAAAAATCGAATTCTATAAGCTTTATACTTTTAGAAAATGTACATTATTACCGAGTTGAAATCTATAGTTTTGTGTATATTGGACTTAATGCACAAGATTTCCGATAATGTGCGACATATTAACCTTAATTCACAAAATGCAAACATTTTCTCTGCGAACATCCCCTCGAATTTAAAATAGTTAAAACACAACATGTCAAACAATTAGGTGTACAGTTCTTGTTACCAGCATATGTACTATCACTCTATGGTCATTATCCACAAGCATTGTTAGGGGATTATGAATAGAGCTGGGATGTTTCAGTGTCTGTACATTATTGTAGAACTTGTCTGACAGTGAGGTTGAATCTGAAGCTGAAATGAATAATGATGATGATGTTGATGATGACGGTGATGATGAGGAACTGGGCAGTGACGATGAAGATGAGCAGGTTGTGCGTGGAGTGACGAAGGCTGGGTAAGAATCCATAAAAGTGCGTTATCAGGGCTTATGGGTGCTTTCAAGCATAATTGTGACTCGTGTAAATGGAAATCTCTCGTAGTTTGGATCCAGCGATACCAAGAGGTTGCACCAGACTAAATAAAGCAAACTCTGATCGTAACTTTGTCTAAGTTAAACGAAGGTTCAATTTGCATAGCTTTTCTTGTGTTTTACTTCATTACAATTTGCTAGTATATTGAACTTCAGTAAAATTCACATTAGTCCGATCCAAAAATTCTTCAATTTGGGACAAAAATAATTGCGGAAATTTTTAGTTTTTAGAGGCTTACCACAGTGTTGCAAATACTCAAAAATGTACCAGTGGTAGCTACGACATACAAACCATTCTAGAAGCAAGTTAAATTTTCCTGAAAAGTTACTTTTGTTGAGAAACTTGACAAATTGAAATTTCAACTTCCACCATAGTGTCTCCCAAGCTGAAGAATTTTTGTCACTTTATCCATGTACTTTCACAAGTTTTTCACATAATACTAGCTGACAAGTTCATTTGTTGGGAAAAAGTAACTAAAAAGTTACGTGGAAAATGAAAACGGCAGTTCGATGAAATGATGGTTATTATAGAATATTAAACACATTTTCATTCATTGCAGTAAAATTCGCACAGAGTTCTTTGAGAACGAGGCCGAACTGTCCGGCAGTGAAGTAGACAGTGATGAACATGACGACCTTGATGACCTGGCAGATGACCTTGAAGTGGAGGAGGGTGACTTTGATGATGTGGGTACAGAAGAAAACCTGAGAGCTCAGGTGGAGAAGGCTCATCTGTAAGTTGAGAGTCACATGGTGATCTAAAAATGCACAGTTCAAGATTCTTGAAATAATAGCATACCTGCATGCTCAGATGGGGCTTTTTATTTCCAGCTGATTCAACAACGCCGGACGGTGTGGAAATAATGCGGTATTACTTATGTCTCTTCATGGCAAAGTTAACAGATTTGGTCAAAGATTTACGTCCAAAATTTTGTTGATTTTCAATGAGAAACTTTTGTATGTTTTAAAGCTACTGCATTGAAAGTAATTCAGGGGCATGACAAAGCTGGACATTTGTTGTTCGCTTCAATTTTCTTGAAACTAGGCTTCTCTTCTATTTAAGAAATCACGTCTGTATCAAGAATGCGATCATTGATGTAACTAGAAGTGTTGTCTAATGTCTTGCATGCCACCTGCTGGACACAGCTGTAATCTAGCAGCCACAGCTTTTGTCGTCAATGCAGGCTTCAAACCTCAAAGTCACAATTGTTCGTTAATAGGTGGTGTATAGGAAATGAACCAGTAATTACGTTTCAACAAAAACTAACCTTAAAGTGCACTGTTTTTCCAGGTTAAAAATTTATATGATTTGTGATCCAGAATAGTTGTAGAAGACCTGATGTAGCTAATACTCAGCTCTTAAACAGAGCTGAAGTTCCACCATAGGGCTTTTCACCATTTGGTGAAATGGATATAAACCAAAAGAATGGGAGGAAAATTTTTGTTAAGTGTGTTAGTACTAACAAATTCGCTTTCTATTGACACGTTTAGAAAACCGCAAACGATCTTCCGGCTATATTTTGCCTCTTTTTACCTTCCTCTAACAACAGCAAATCAAATTATCTGCCATCTTGTGAACTCAGTTTTTGACCTAATGATGTCGTGTAGTGACCCGAATGCCATCCAATGAGCCCAGTGAATGCTTCAGTCCATGAGTTCAGTGGTAGGTTGAAAAATTCAGTTGGCGCAGTGACAAGCGAAAAATAAAAAATCAAATCTTCGAATGAATAAGTTCTCTCGAAGGGCTTGACTTCCGAGCAGTTATATTCGCTGTATTATTTCTTAAGATAAATGTGTTCACGTGATCACAATTTCGAAGTGTGCAGAATAATATTTGATGTGTAATTTGAGTGTGATGTGTATAGCACTTGATCGTACGCTTTCACTGTGTGCACTTCCAACCCTATTTAAGGGTTGGCTAACTGACTGCAATGCTGATTCCTTCTTGTCATGAATTATCAGGAAGCAGGCGTTTGATGAGGACAAGCGTGAAATAAGACTGATGCAAGAAATGTTCCTGGCAGATGGCGACCTCCATTCTGACAACAAAAGAACAAGGAAGTTCCGCTGGGCAAACATAGGTATAGCAACGCGCACAATTGGACTGAAAGTAAATTTGTTTTTCAACCAGCTCGCGAATGTTACCTGGAATCACTGCCATACAGTCATGGGTGTTTTATACCTTTGTTTTAAATTTCAAGTCAGCTTGATTTTTTTCAGAAAAAGTGGAAGTTTTGGAATTACGTGCTGACATTGCATCACTTTTATTTTTAAATTTATCACCACCAGAAGTCGTGACTAATGTTCTGTTCTAATAATGAGGATGTGATCCCGAGGTAGTTCTTCAGATAAAGACATGTTTCATAGATAATTCTTCACATTTTTATCTTCTGATGAAGACATGGTCTATAGATAATTCTTCACAACCTATCCTCCTGATGAAGACATATTGCTCTTCATAACGCCTTCTTCTGAGGAAGACGTCTATGGATAATTCTCTATTATGTATTCTTCAGATGAAGACATGTCCAGTGACTTATTCAAGAACACGTCAGATGACGAGGTAGTGGAGGAACCTGAAGAAGAGACAAGCTGGCGAGTGGAGAGACTGGCGCGGGAGCAGTGGCTGGCAGAAGCACAGGTGAGGCCAATAGGAGGCGCTAGTGTTCTACGAGTTGTTACCCAAGGCAGGCTTATGTGAAGTTATATTGTCGTCCTCGTCCGGAGCTGTGTCTCCTAAACTCTTTGCAGGATCTTATTTAGTTTTGGCAGGTGTGTTCCTATGCTGCTGACGACAAAAATGACGAGTGTTGGACAGATCGGAATACTGTTGTGCCCCCTACTGGCAGTGTTAGTTTTTTACGCTAGCCTCAGTTTGTATCTTCGGAATTCCTTGATGCATTTTCATGATATTCGGCAAATAGGTTTTTAATAAGGAAGCGGCAATGCCTTGTGGCCATTTTTGTTATTTTTGTGTCCGTTTTCTGGCATCCGCCTCTCGATCTTTTGCCATACCACTCAAAGGATCATTATGAAAATTTACAGATGTGTTGCTTATGAGAAGGTCACAACAGACATTCACTTTCATACAAGTCCGACTACTGTGTCGCCCCCTAGTGGCAATTTTGTATTTTTTGCGTCTGCAGCCGAATCTCCTTAAACTATTGAAGGAGATGTGTGAAATTTGAAAGATGTATTCCTATGGAGCAGACGACAACCAGTAATGAGTGTCGAATTGATCCAAATTCCACTGTGTCCCCTAGTTGCAAATTTTTTTACGTATCTTTGGAGTTCATTTATGTATTTTCATAACGTAGAAAATAAATCTGAAACTAAATAAGGCGATCCAGATCCTCCCAAGGATACTATTGTTTCACGAAATGTAGAATATAAATAGGTAAATAAAACAACAAGAATGGGTCAACTGAAATTTTCGGATGCAATAACGTCCTTTGTCAACAGAAACAGAAATAAAGTAAAATCAAACACTATATGACAATTGACATTTAATATATGGTGTAATGAATGTGATACAATTTTGCGTAAAAAATTCAATGACATATTTTAAGAAATTCGTCATATAGGTTTTTATTATGATGACAATGCCTTCCCATTTTCGGACAGATTTGACGTTTCCTGTGTCACCTGCTAGCCATTTTTGTTATTTTTGCGTCCGTTTTCTGGCATCCGCCTCCCTATCTGCCATATCGCTTAAAAGGATCAGTTTGAAAATTTGATGTTTTCCGTACCACCTGGAAACCATTTGAAAAGTTTTGGGTATGCTTTTGACGTCTCCCTCTCCATCTGCCAAACCACTCGTAGGATCATTGTGAAAATTGATGGTTGTGTTCCTTATGTGATGACCCAGGCTGACATTGATTTTCTGACGTTTTCTACTATTCTGGTGCCCCTAGGGGCAGTTTTGCGTCTACGGCTGTATCCCCTTAACCCTTAGCGGAATTTGGCAGAGAGGCTCCTATAAACATGGCAACAGATGATGACGAGTTTCAGACCAGACTGTAACTGTGCCTCCTAGAGTCAATTGTTTTTACTTTTGCCTCTAAATCTCAGGAGTTCCATGGCTTATTTTCATGAAATTTGTCAAATAGTGTGTATTAAAGTGACGGCACTGCCTTCTCAACTGGGAAGGGTTTGACGCATTCTGCGCCATCTAATGGCCATTTTTGGGATACTAAAACACCCATAGAAGCGCTACTGTGGGCATATTTCACTGCTTTGTTTTGCTTTTGTTACTTTTGGCTGAGAAAATAGTCAAAGGCTTTTGGATAGAAACACAGGCATTCTCTAAATCTTGTTCCTCGCACCATCAGGCGAAAATGGGATTTTCCTCACTAATACGATTGTATTTTTAACGGATATATTGCAGATTTGCACTATACTACCTGTATTTTCAAATCTGTTGTACGGAAATAATTTCAGTTGAGATGGATTGGCTAAATAATCTGCTTATAAACAAATGTTTATTTGCCCACCTGCAATTTAAAATTTGGAACTAAAAAATACTCTAGTTTGATAAAACCCAGTACAAATAATTCATTTGCATTTATAGGAAAAAGGGGCGTTGGAAGAAGACAGTCAAATTATCAAGCTGGGCTCCAAAGTCTTCCAAACAAAGTCGTCGCAGAGAGATAAATCTTTGAAGGAAAATAGGTCAGAGAACACAAACGGCACGCCAACTCACAAAACTGTGTTCTCGTTATCTGTAAGTTTGACTTAAATATTTCTTTATTTGCCAATGCTTAGTATTTAATTTTAGTTACACAAAGCAGAATAAGTGAATAAAAATAACTTCAGTGATGTTGGTAAATGCCTTTCATCAATGTGTTCAATGCAAAGGCTGAAATTTTGTCTTAATCAGCATTCTGTAAATAGCTCTCTACTTTCATCAATTTCCTCCCATACTGTTCCTGTATGTCCCTGTGGATGGGCATGAGCTTACTTCAATATTTTTTTATTGTCCAATTTACCAGAGATAACTTTTTTACATATTGTATTTTATTTTCATCCCTATGTATTAATTTTGTATTTTGTTGTGCTTATGGCTTATTTCGCCAACCTTGGTCTCCTTTCCATCTCTGGTAACAAGTTTGTGACGCATGTATTTCATATCATTTGGTACATATGTCGAACATAAATTTATTGACTTATCACCCATTACAATTTTCTTAAAATTTTTGTTATTTGGGTTTTTTAGCCAAGAAAGATATGCTTTGGTATCCTTTGTGTACTAGGTGAAATTCTTTGAAATCAATAGCAAAATAAGTGACGTTACTGTCCTATCAAAATTCTTCTCAATAAGCAAACCAAATGATGCGACTACTAGAGTTGTANAACACCAACGTCCAGTACACGAAGATGTAAAATTTTGCATAATTGGTCATTTTGCGACAGTTTTGTCTTATTGCATGTTCCGAGGCTTGTCAGAAACTTAACCAGAACCTGCTCATGTTTTATAGCCCAGAAAGCAAAACGTAGTATTTTGCAATGAATGTATTTGTTATTGTGGATATTTTTAACTCTTAACACAACTCTCATCAAAGGCTGATGTCAAAGTTATCTGTGATAAAGATTTATAAAATCCAGCATATAGAATGTGTTTCATCTTTTTTTCTTTCCAAAACCAGGTGTGAATACTGGTTTGACATTTTCTCAACTGTAAGTCAATCTGTACTCAAATTCAATACATAATATATGAATTTGTTTTCCTTTAACTTGCAGCAATCGAGAAAAGGATCCTTCTTGACACGGTCAAAAGAGGCGCTGGCTAAGATTAGCGAGGTCACCAAAACCAGTCTCAATTTGAATAAAGCCAAAAATTCTCGTAATTTTGTGTTCACTGTGGCCTCACCAGATGAGAAAAAGGAAGAAAAACCCAAGGTATGGGTTAGTGAGTCGTTTTTTCGGTAATCGTCACAGGAGTTCCACGTTCTGAGAACCAGTTTTCTCCATTGAATAACGAGCAACTAACTTGCTCTCAAAATTCGGGACAATTGTATGTGACTATTGCTGTCTCGTCTTTCATGTTACTGTGATGAAATTAAGAAAGTTGAAGCGAAATGTTTACTTTGTCATAAATTTCTGTTGGTTTTAGTTATTTTTCAAGGTTTTTAACATGCGTGTGTGGACAAAGACATGTCGTTTTGACAATTTATCTCTTACACAATGTCGACCTGAACTCACTGTGCTTGCCTGAACCTTTAAGATATGAGAATGAACCAGCATGTCCCGCAGTGTTTAGATTTCATGCAATCCTTCTCACTGATAGGATACTCAATACATTTTGCTTTTACAGTACTGAAATAACTGTAGCAGGTTTCATTTCAATTTTGACTCTAAATGCAACTTTTAAAATCTCCAAATTATCCATTTCACTCTTTAGATCATTGGAAGCAATTTTAACCAAAATCTCATGGAAAATCCAATATCAAATCAAATAAGTCAAATAGTAAAATACATAATTCTTTTAGTGCACCAGCACCACCTCTAGGCAATATCGGAAACCTTACTTTCGTGTAATAAATTCACTAGTGATCATTATGCCCATGATTGACTCTATCTTTAAAACGTGATAATAAACTTGGGTTGTTAAGGATTAATTATTTTTGCAGGTTCAGCGTTCAAGGAGTATGAATGAAGGCCCAAAACCTCCACAAGCAAAGAAACCTCGCCTGGAACGCAGCAATACGTTTAATTCTAATAGTATCTTCAACCTTATGTAAATAGCTACTAGAGAAGAATATTTCTTGGAAAAATCTTGTGTTGTTGAAATACGAACGTGCTAATTAGGTGGTGTTAACAAATCTGACAGTTGCATTTCAAACGGGCTGAATGCTTAGTTTCCTGGTTTCTTTCAAAAATACTACTAACGAACTAGCAGTTGGAAGGTAATTATCACAAAATGTTTAAAATATCAAAACTTGTTAGTCAGACAGTAAACTTTTGCACATACCTTGTCTACTCCCTATAATTCCTCAAAAAGCCTTGCCATCCTCTAACATCACTTGATTTCATACAGTAAGTTAAAAATACAATGTCGGGGAAAGTGTCAAATTTGTAGAATAATTAATATGAAGGACAATGAGTGATGACCAGGGGGTGAGGGTTAAATCTGTGATAGCTGGACTGTAATGAGATGAACCAAGCACTTTCTGGTACATCTTAGTTGTATTCAAATGCATATGTAATGTAACTAGTCATGTCTAGGCACTACATGGACACGATTGCACACGTTGGGGCAAATGTTCTCTCCCCAATGTATACCGTCAGCTTTATTCATAACAGTTCAATATTTTTAGTTCTCAGAATTGACACTTGCACATGCTGTACATAGCTCAGTGACACTATTTAGAATGACAAGTCACTTGCCACAGCCTTGTTCTTAATACTCTGACAGTTTTTGTCAGCATGATTGACACTTGCCTTGCATGTTGTACATTGCTTGATTACACATAGGATGGTTGGACAGAATGGGCAGTTAATCTCAATGAGAAAAAGGCTATTGTATATTCTCTGGTTTTGCATACTATCCTGTTGTGTATATACTGGTGTTAAATCAAGAGTCACCTCTGCTGGCTTATACTTATGACACACTAAAGGGCAATGCATTGTCTAATGTTTTTACTGGTCTGTATGTACCATAGTGTAAATTACTGAAGAGCATGTGTTTATGAACAAGCAATTGCATAACAAACAAGTGTAAATAAATATATCAATATCATGGCGTCTTTCACGTTGCTTAAATTTTAAGTTTCATTTTTGTTGACAACCTGAAATTCATCGACAAAAATACTTCAGACGTACAGTCAAACATTTCAAAATGCATAATCATGCCACATAAATACAAGTTGACATTGATGAATTGGCTTTTCAACTTGGCAAAAGAATTGGAAGAATCTTTAAATTTGTCTTGGAAAATAAGTGTTATAATATTGTTTTTTCACCATCTGCCTACAGTTAATTAATGAGCAGACAATTGCAAGTTATATTTATAGTATGCAGATATCTATCGAATGAGAAATACAAGATTCTTGAGGCAGGCATCATTAGCCAGCCTGTGTGAAATCCCAGATAATTGTGCTGCTGGGAAATTAAAAGGATCTGCTTTACATCACCATTATGTGCTAAATAACAATGAAATGGCATTATTACTATAAAGCTCTAGGTTCTCTGACTGCAATAAAGACGTTTGGTAAGTTGTACAAGCTATAATTAATTTTGTCTCGCTCATGGAGTGTAAAGTTTAAGACGCTAGCACAGTAAAAAAAAAAACTAATATAGTTCCACTCAGACATTCAAACCTGTAGTGCTGTGTGTAGCTTCAAGTAATGGTTGTCAAACAACACTGGTATTTTACATATTACAGTACATATCCACTACACATTTTGTTTTCTGACGTGCTCCTGTTGAATGATTGTTACAGTTTGATGTATATTAACCTTTTAATTGGATAAAAATATTACCCTTACATGAAACAAGTACCTGTGTATACGTAATTTGGCTCACTTATCTCTTTATTATAGTATATCCCCATTGAGGGCTGATCAAAGCCAAAGCCCAAAGGTGCCTGTGTTGTAACCGATAAATGGGTACTTGAAGAAAATACACATAACAGACCACAATAGAGCTTACCTAACGTTTACTGTTAAAAAAGAGTTACGAAAACAATGACCTGAGTCTACGGATGTAATTTTTTTAAAATGTCCATCTGAGAATTTGAAAAGTTTTAATATTACTAAAGCCTGTCAAGGATCTCTGTTGACAAGTCCATAACACGTGTGACCTATATAGACGCAATTTAGGTCACGTTATTGTGTTATTACTTCCGGGTCATGGCGGTCACCTCAAGAATTCTTGTAACATTGATTGTGAGCAAACAGCACATTTAAATTTTAGGAAAACTTTACTCCTTGCTTAACCAAATAACTTTGAAGATAACTGAACGTAATCGGTCAAAATATTTAACCAAAGCGTACAAGAAAACTCACAACAAAGACAGTGACATGTCGGGGTTGGCGACCGCCATTTTCGGATGAAGGAGCATGCGCTCGATGTGTATTCTGGGAAATTTCCGGGTAAACTGACCAATCGCGTACAAGGACCCCCAATACAGGTTGTTGTTCCGAACAGGCCGAGTGCCCTGCAATATGTTATGCTGACAGAAATTTGGACAGTTTTCTAAATTGTCTTAATCTACTTCTCACTTTTAGTATTGTAATTAAGTGAGAAAGCACACGGAAGACTCATCGCGGCGTGGATCATGGTAAAGTTGTGTTTTTATGTTTCTGTTTGGGAAATTTCACCGATGACTTTCAACCATTCTCATTCACAAGATGAAGCTGTTTTTTGATCAGCTGTGAATTCGCCCCACTTTGTAACACCTTTACTGACTTTCTGAAAAAGCCATTTTGTTGATGTTTGATGAATTGGTTCGAAGTTGTCATCGTCTTTACGTCAGTGGGTAAATAAACTGTGGAAAAGTTACTTGGAACTTGAAACGAAACGTCTCGACATTGGTATTATTTCATGTCATGTTGCAAGTTTCGAACTGTCGAACCTGAAAATTGATGGTTGAAGTACACCTTACGTAGTAGGTCAGCCAGCTGACTAAACGTTATTTCTCACATAAAATTTCCTGTAGCCTTTTATGTGTACCCGTCTTTCATACAGTTAATTAGAAGACCAGACAAGTCATTGAAATATAAACAGAATAATGCTTCAAATGTGAAATAAACATGCAGGCAGTGAAAAATTGCCTCAGACAGTACTTTTTAAATATTATTCATGTCCAGAGCTGTGATGTTCTTTCTTTAGCTTTGTTTTTCTGGATTTGTACTATGGTTTGCCATTTAACAAATGGTTATTCAATGAGTGTTTCTTCCACATTATAACAGGATGTGACTCATCAGAATTATGCCCCTTTCTCACCCAAGTAATCAAAATCAGGGACAACTAACTAATGCCAAAGTTATCCATCCTCACATATTCATCTTTTTTGATATTGAGAATACCCTGGCTTTATTTTCAGGCAAACAGTGATCCCCCGTCCTTGCAAGTGGGGACTGAAGTCAGTGCAAAATATAAGGGTGCATTCTGTGAAGCAAAAGTTAGTAAAGTTGTCCGCTTGGTGAAGTGCAGAGTGACTTTCAAAGAGAGCAATGTGGCCGTAGTGATTCCTGATGAATTTGTCAAAGGGCCTCTTAAGGTGAGATATGTGTCCTTGGACAAAAGAAAAATATCTAAATTTCGTGTGATGTTTTTCTCATAGTCATCTTCCTTGCTGTTACTTCATGAAAACAACTTCAGTTATACATCATTTTCACTTGCTGTGCACGTCATTGTCATTTCCATTGCTAAGTAATATAAAACGTACTGCTATGGAACACAGTTTCAATTATTTGGCTTGAAACTAGAAAAACATGACTTAAGATTTCCAAAGATGGTGCAAAATATTCAAACATGGTGCAGCACCCTCCATGAATTAACTCTCGCTCTGTGTATGACCGCTTTTTGATAGTCTTCCTGCCCTCGATACAAACATTTTTTATGCTCCACTATTTCCTCTTGGAGTACTCCCGTGCTGAAGTCATGATCTAGCCTGATGGTCTACCACGAAATGTCCCCAGTTATTTTACAAAATCGCAACTGGAGAATTCTGTAACACACAAACTGTGAGAGCTTTAGATCCTATCCTTGTGAAATATTGATCACTCGGTTGATGTAAAAGTTTACTATGTTTGTATTCTTCTTTAGATTGGTGCAGAAGTTGAAGCCAAAAGGGAAGAAACTGGTGCCTATGAGACTGCGGTCATCAATCGTCTTAATGATGCCAGCACCTACACTGTCGGTGAGTAGCGCTCACTTGGTTCATCTAGTTCTATGAGATGCAACAGTGTCGTTATATGTTTTTATATTTACTCCAATGCATCCAACCCAGCTTTTAGGCGTCCTACAATCAGGCAGCTTGATGAACAATTGTCCTTGAACTTCTAAAATAATCTAGAATGTGTTGCTGTTGATTAAATGGTACAAGTCGCCATGTACAATGAAGACATTTTTGTGTTTGAGGTCACCCGTAGTAAGTAATGTAGGTGGTAGTGTGTGCAGTTTGGAGAAAAAATGACTTTGGTATTCGAGACAAATGTTGCAACTTCACAACAAACTCTCGCTTGGATTCTTATTTTCTTTGGTTGTTGATTTTCTCTCACACATTACAGTTTTTGATGACGGGGATGTGGCTACCTTAAGAAGAACACAGCTGTGCCCGAAAGGTGACAAGCACTTCATGGAGAGTGAGACACTTGACCAGCTACCTTTGACCCACCCAGAACACTTTGGCACACCAGTGGTTCAGGAGAGAGATCCAAACCAGGACAGGAAGCGTAGGCGATCAGGAAGGGGGAACTCTGCACTTGGGTATGCATAGGGTATTCTTATGTTGTCGTAGCCAGCCAGCTAGCTGTATGAAGACTATTGTCAAAGTACAGCTAGTGCCACTGTGTATTTCTTCCGTAGACCCCGAAATTGCCCACAGCCAGGGTACGTCTGCTCGTCACCTCACGTGAAACTTGTATCAACATGTGAAGCTAATGACCAGATGGGGTCCATGCAAAATCTGGAAATCAACCGACACTCACCTTGCCCGTTACAGCCGTTTAAGTGAAAAACAATGCAATAAACGTTGTTTTCTAGCGTAACTCTCCGCCTTTTCTAACAATGAAAAGTATGTCGTCGTTTTGAAAACAATACGCTCCTGTCAGGCGCACTCGCCATTTCCTAAATTTTTGCGACAACTTCGCAGCAGCAAAATTTGATCTGAAACTCGATTTTTCGGTATCGAAATTCTAAAAATTTATAATGAAGTGAAACCAGGTCCAATAATTTGTTTTGATGTGTACGCAAGCTCGTGAAAGAACAACAGTTGATTGAAGAATCGGCGAAAGAAGAAACTGGCCAATAGGTGACGCAATACTTCATGGCGCCGAAAGCCGTAGCTAAAGATCGTTCCGCAACTTTAGCAGCAGAATAACGGTAGAACGCCATTTTTTCCAACACCGTTAAATAATTTTGTTTACTCAAGGAAGACTAGTTTTTAATGACACTAATTTTGTGTCAGATTTCATCTTACCACTTTTTTACCCACATCGGTGCAAAGCTGTATATTTAGTATACAGCTTTGTACCAAGGCTAATAATGTTGTAGTTCTTCAGAAATGTTCTTGGGTTAAGGTTGTGTTTTGGAACTCTTACCTGCCTGCAATGTTACTGGTAACATTTCTATACGCAGTCCTACTATCTTGTTTATTTACGTACTGCCATTGTTTATTTGAAATCCTCATCACGTGTTAATCTAAATTATCCTTTCTTAAACGGTAACACAGCGCTAATAGTTCAAGCCGATATCGCAATCTTCAAACCGCAATAAGTCGAGGTAGTTAGGGTGAATGATCTGCATTCGTCCAGGGTTATATCACGCGCAAATAGGAACATTAACTTGACACATCAAAAAGAAACAAAACAAGGGTTCCAACCAAAACATGCACCTGAGCAGTGATTTTCAAAGATGTTGCTGCGTAGGGGCTTTCAATTCTTGTCACATGAAATGTTTTTGAAAAAATAAAAAAAACTTTAATCGCCATTTAGTGGTATTGAAAATCAGTGTGCATGCATGGTTAATTTTTAATACATATGTCTAGTGGCAGTCAACATTAGGCAAGCAAAAAAATCGCTTGTGTACTTTCACTTCTTCAAACATCATTCTTTGTAGTAAATGCTTCTGAATCGCCTGAAAGGGACATTGTCATTTTTATGGCCGAAAATACATTTTTGGAATTGTTGGATTTAAAGAAAAACCTGTAAAACAATAAAATACACTGTGTTTGTGTGATTTTGTCACAAATGACCAATTTTCTCTGACTTCTGCCAACCATTCGCTGAAACCAGTGCAGATGTGTTTATTATTTAAATACATTCATAATACTGTCATTTATCTTGTGTGATTTAACTCGTCGGCTGAGCATTTGGCCAGGTTCAAATCTGCATTGGGGGCTAATTTCAGAAAACCGCTTTTCTCATTGATATTATCACTTTAAAACATTTGTGGAGGTTAATTATCAACAATCACTAGTTATCTTCATCTGTGCAGCAGTGGCGATGATTCAGAGGACAGTTCATCTGATGAAGAAACACAGTTGGCGAAGAAGAGGACGCCGAGGACGAGGAGAGACGCATTTGTTGGAAAGACCCTCATCATAGAAGTGGGAGATAAAAGGAGAACCTGGTACCCAGGGTTGGCTGTGCTGTCCAGTGCCCACAGTACAGATCTCAAGAAGGATCAGATATTAGTCAGATCCTTTAAAGATGCTAAATTGTAAGTACTAGAAAATTTCTAAGATTCTCTTGTGATGAAATTGACTACATTTCCCTTTTTTTGTTGCGTCCGTTTTTCAGATTTCCGTCATGTTTTTATTGTGTTCCTTAGATATCCACACTGAATTCGTCGAAAAAGTGTTGCATTGCTTTTATGATATGTATTGCCAGATGTAGGACTACCTGCTGTTGCAGATTTACCTGTATTCTACGTACTTTTAGGGCTCAAACAATCCTATGTATACCTTTTTGAAGGTATTTTTTAAAAAAATTCGGAATTTTCAACACCAGATGGCCAAAGAGCGTCGTAGAAAAATGCAATGAATTATTGAAGTGGTGGTCACAAAATCCAACCAATAAGACGTATCTTGAGTACCAGATGTGTATAATGTAATTTACATATCAGGCTTTCCCTTTCATGAATTGAGAATTAGGAGATATCAAAAATTGTTTGGCTGTGGTCTGGTGTAGAATTTACCACGTTGACCGCAGTGCGTAGACGTGATTAATTTTTAATGTTGAACATGATTTTTTTGTTGAACATGGTTTAAAACTGAAATTTGTTGTTTCAGGGGTATTATACCATCTTTTGGTTTAAACTAGATTTTTCATAGAAATATTGAAAATTAATTTATTATTTGCAGATTACAGATTTTGTGCCACGTGGGTTGGCAGTCTCATTGATATATGGGGTGATGCCAAATTCGGTGCATCATTTTGGCACCTAGCAGGAAAATAAGTGACTTTTACCTATGGTTGTTGATGTTTTCCAGTATTGGTGTATCGAAGAAAGACGTTAAACAGTTCACGCGAGAAACAGCCTTGAAGAATGAAGACAAGTCCTTGAAAGCTGCCATCGAGAAGGCTTTATTGTACATTGATAACAGAGAGCTACCTGCCAACTGGGACAAAGAGGCGTTATTGGGCTCTGACAGTGAGAGTGAAGAGACTGGGAATGAAGTAAGTGATATCAACTGTCACCGGCTGCAACCTAATGTATGAGATTTGGCAACCGTCAAGACTGACCGTCTTAAGCGAAAAACTACTTGGCAATGAGTGATAATTGCATATCATTGAATACATGCTGGCCCTGGAGAAATCTTCGCAGTATCGCATCGTTTTGTTCCTCATTCACTTGTTTTATTCTTTTTGCATGAACAAGAAAAATTATTGCAAAGTGGTGCTTGTTTTCAATTAAGGTATTAAACATTCAAATGCATGGTAATTAAAGGTCAATGACTTAAACTCTCACTCAGTATGGTGCTAGATTACAATGCCTGTGCTCTGAAGATTACGACTCGATGTGTTATAAATTTTGTTGAAATGTTGCAGAGTTCTGATGACGAGCAAACAGAGGAGAAAGATCATTTTGTGGCACAACTCTATAAGTTCATGGACGATCGAGGCACGCCTCTAAATAAAGGCCCATCGCTGGGCAACCGAGACCTGAACCTGTACAAATTATTCAAACTGGTACAAAAGTATGGCGGCTACAACCGGGTGACGAGTCAAATGAAGTGGCGTCTAGTTTACTCCAAGATGAATCTGCCTGTTGTCAGCACGGCCTCCTACCAAATTAAACAGGCTTATAAGAAGTAAGTAGAGTGTAGTTACCCGTTTACTCTGGGTAATGTGAATTTTGTCACATTACTTATGACAGCTACTGTACTTTCATGTCACCTCTGTGCAAATAGTTCCTAAAGTGGTAAGTTTTAAATGATACAAAACCATTAAATTGGCGAGCATAGAAACTGATGTAGACGAAATATTGCCTAGACATTTGATCCTGTAGACCTTTTTTTAAAGAACTTTCACATCCCTGGAAATATTTCACTTGAACTTTGTTTATTCTTTTTATTCGTGTGCTACAAGTGTCTGGAATTTTCTTTAAGGTCTCTGAAGTCAGAGAATTTTTCGCAGAGTGTTAAAGTCTTCATTTGAAAAATCTGCATTCCCTGGTGAAATTTCTCACTTCACAACATTTTTTCTGGTCGCATCTTCTACTGCAAGTATTCTAGACGAACAAATGTATTCTCCACTGACCGGGGTAGTCCTGTTCATTGCGATTGAGTGAAATTTAACCTATTATAATTGGAAATCCACCCCTGTGCAAAGATTGTAGGGCATCGCCTTACAACTGTCTGAGCTGGCCACCGTGTGTTTCCTTGTTTGACACCTGCATGCCTCGCAGTGATTGATCACTGTGAACATGTAGAAGATGCACTGGACTGCATGTCCTTTTCAGCATATATAAGAAAAAGAATGTTGACGTTTGGACCTAATATAGGACTGGAAGGACAAAGAATTTCCCCGCACTATTTCTTAGTCTGTGGTTCTGTTTTCTTTACCTCAACTCAACCCCCTTATAATTGTTTCAGATACTTGCATGCCTTTGAAGACTTCTATCGTAAACTGGGTAGCACCATGGGTACTATTAGTCGACCAGGTCGAGGCCAGGGTGGTCGCCGCAGCTTGCTGTCGTTCAGAGAGAAGGATGCTACAAGATCTCCAAAACCAGAGCGGAAGATGCCAGGAGTGACTACTCCTGAGGAAAAGGTAGGATGTTGACTTCGATTGTTGCACGTAATTGTCTTCCTTTTGCAGTTTCAGTTCTTGTGTCCACTTCTATATCTTTGGTGTGACTGTCAAATCTTTATGAAATATATCAGAAATTTGTTAGAAGGCAGCACAAGCTCCTTTATCGGAGGGATCTTTCTTGTGGCAACTCTAGTATTTTCGTCTCTGTTTTTAATGTCTTCCTCTCTGTCGTCACGGAATGTGACAGATGTGTTCTGACTGAGGAAGGCGTGGTTGTTGTGCGGATAACTCGGAATATTGCAGTGAGCCCCCAAGTGTATATCACGAATCGAGATATAATAACACACTGGTACAAACATAAACATTGTATAACCCATTTATCCTATCCGCCCCACGGAGGATTCTTTAAAGAAGCGGGTTTACACAGATTGCTCCGCTTGTTTTGGTGTCGTTTGTCATCTTCTATCAATGATGATCGCAGATTGCTTGACACGTATACGTGAACGCAAAATTTTTATTAATGAATTTTTTGCAGCCTGCATTACATGGTAGTCAAGTTGTATTTTACAGCAGCTACAGGCTTAGGGTGCATAACTGCTATTTTCGGTATTTTCGTCAGAGTTTGAGCTAAATCTATTTCTAAATTAATGTTTGCTTACATTTCTGACGATTTTTCTTGACTTCGATGAGTAATATCTGTGCTGGACACCCAGATGTTGTGGCTGATGCAAGTTCAGACGCTTCTTAAAAATGCTCCTTGCATGCGGTTCTTATCATTTTTTGGTAGAAAGTATTCCGAAACTTATCGTAAAATTGACAAAAACACAGTGTTTACAGAAGTTGCAGTTTGGCTTTGGGGCTCGACGTATTTCGATTGTTTTGAAAACGAATTTAAAAATTGATTCATATTTGACCGTAAAGAACCTCAACTGGTGTAGTGCAATAGGTGACCAAAAGGAGGCATGCATTTGTAGTGTATATTGCTTTCCTAATCCCAAATATATTGTGGCAAGTTCCAGACTTTTTGTGATCTAAGTGTATTACTCAGGTGCAAAATTTCACGGTATATTAAGAAACATTGTCAACAATATTTTTACTTCACTTTTTTGTTTTAGTTTTCAGATCTCATTTCATAGTATTGTCCTGTGAAAGTATTGCGCACTGACCTGAACCCAAAGTAATGCTATATATATAATCATGTTTCTATCAATTATAGTGTAATGTGTGCTCAGGAGGGAATTTTGGCGTGAAAAAAGGCATCTGTATTCAATGTGTGTTGGAATACGGAAATTCTATATTCAACAGGTTGAATATGTAAAAGTAGTTCTTCCTTATCAAACCTCACAATACGACCCGTATTTCATGGCCATACTATCACGCATATAGGATAATTTTTTGTTTTGTGTCTGCCTCCATATCTACGACTGTCGTAGATGTATCTTTATGAACTTTGGCATGTCTATCCCTGTCAAGGATTAACTGTCATCCATTGTTTAACAATTCTGACTTGTTTTTATCCGTTTTCCTTGTTGAAATAACATACTCATAGTTTGCTGTGGGGAATGCATCATGCAGGAGCATAGCAGTGCTTTATGTGGCTTTTATTGGTGTTTAATGAAGCTTTGATTGTTTCGTTTCATCAACATTTGTGGGGACATTTTAGGTAAGGAACAAAGATGTTGACAAAGACAAGGAAAAGGAAGGTGTAGGTGAAAAGATGGAAGATAAATCAAAACCTAGAGGTGATGATAAAGTGAAGGCTAAATCTGAGGAGAAGTTGAAAGAAGTAAAACCTGAGAAGTCGAAAGAAGTTAAGCTAGAGAAAGCGAAAGAAGTTAGGCTAGAGAAAGCGAAAGAAGTTAGGCCAGAGAAATCAAAAGATGTTAGGCCTGAGAAATCGAAAGAAGTTAAGCCTGAAAAACCGAAAGAAGTTAAACCTGAGAAATCTAAAGAAGTTAAGTCAGAGAAGTTAAAAGAGATTAAACCTGAAAAATTAAAAGAAGTTAAACCAAAAGTAAAATCTGAAGAGAAGTCCAAGGTCCAGTCAGAAGATATAAAAGATGGTCAGAAGCCATTGAAGGCAGATAGCGATGGTGATGGCCTTAAAAGGGTAATAATTGTCACTTTTTAGATCTTAAAAGCTGCTTTTTTTTGGTACCAGGTTGTCTTATTTAATCAAAATTTAAGTTTTCAGCTCTGAGGACCAATTTGCAAAACATATTTTTTGGACATTTTAATGTTGTGTTCTCATCTGGTTTATTAGCCTACACAAAACATTAACATAGAAAATTTCAAATTTAGTTTAGCTTTTAAAAAAACATACCAAGGTTACACTGTACAACAGATTCTCATGCTGTGCTGACACGTTTGTGTTGTTCCCTGTTGTGTGTTTATAGTATTGATATTGAGTTGTTTCTGAATGTATCTGTTTAGAAACCCAGTGCTCGACTTAAGAAAGAAGAACCTCCGGAAAATGAGGTACCTCGTCGCAGCAGGAGTCGCCTAGACCGAGTTGATGTTGAGAAGTGTGAGAGCCCGCGACGGCCAGACAGTCCAAGGCGGGGCCGGCCGTCGAAGGCGAGATTAGAGGAGGAGCAGTCTAAGAAGGGGATTGAGTCTGAAGATGAGTCATCGCCAAAGAAGGAGGAGGAATCGCTCAAGAAGCTGGTGAGTGGGAGGGGCTAGCAGCGTTATGTTCTCATGCTGTTCATACATTGAGTGAATGGGGCTTGCAGCATTATGTTGTCACGCTGCACATACAGTGAGTGGGAGGGGCTAGCGGCGTTATGTTGTCACTCTGTACAGTAAGTGAGAGGTGCTGGCTGCATTGTTTTGTCATGCTGTACAGTGGGAGGGGCTATCATCATTAAGTTGTAATACTGTACAGTGAATGGGAGGGGCTAGCAGCATTATGTTGTCATGTTGTGCAACAAATATTGGAAGTTGTTGACAAATTCAATTATTTTTGGTTAGCAATCTATCGACCTAGGTCTGGATAGTTGTAGAACTGAAAAAATGAATTACTTTTTTGTGAAGATGATCGGGGATTTGCTTCTCTCTTGGCTTCTACACATACGCTGCAGATATTGTTTTAGAAAGCAGGGCTTCCCTGATGTATTTCTAGTTCACATACGAATTACAGTCTTAGTGTTACGTGCAGTGGCTGTCTTTTGCTTCAGGGTCGGCGCAGATCGTCGTTGCGAGATGGTGGACACCACAGTAATGATGTGAAGAAATCTGAGAAAGACAAAAAGGTGGAAAAGGATGAGAGTGAAGAGTCTGGTGATGAGCTCAGGTATCTGTGAAATATTGTTTATGTTTAAGACTAGCATTTATTTGTGTAATTAAACTGGTTTTTGGAGTTCTTTGTTGATAACAGTTTCCAGGCAAATCTTTTTCATTTCATTCTACAAAATAGCTCACGCAGAGTTAGCAGTAACCACAAAGTGGAGTTGGAATTATTTGCCAAAGTCACCTGAATTCCCGTAGCTATGCTTCATCGAAGATATGTTTAGAAGCAGAAAGGATCACTGAAGAAAGTAAGCGCCTTTTTAGGTGATAATTTTAAGTGTAGAATGTATTTTTGACGAGATGAACACTTAATCAGTGAGCAGATTTCGCGTGCCGCCCGTTTGAAATACACAGGACGAAATTAGTGCAGAACGCCATAGAACGTATTGTAGTGCGAATCTGAATTTCACTTGCCATAACAGCAATGCTTGTTTCGCATTTTTTTAACTAAATGGCTAAAAATTCGAAGAAAATAACAGAATACGCTCTGCTACCGTATTGGCAAATGGCCAAACGACATGCTTTTGCCCCACTTCCTGTGACGTCACAGTTAAGTCTCACATAATCTCGCCTTATTGTTATAAACTCGCAAAAGGACTATTGAACAAGTATGTGGTCAAAATTCTGTTCAAGCAAAATCCATATGGGAGGGGGGACGGCAGTTGAAATAAAAATGAATGGGTGGTTGTCTTTCGAAAAAAATAAATTATGGGTGGTTCTTCGTGAAAGAAGTATACAATTCATTAAAAGTGGGTCATATTTTTGTCCTGTAAATGTTGACAGGTGGGTATTTCCAACCAAACACGACCTCAGTATCCTATCAAAAAAATACAACTCGCCAAAAATTCAAGTAGCAGATATCCAAAACTTCCCAAAAACAACAAAACAAGCCCATGTTGCTAGTGTACAAAGTGCAATGTGTATGCTGTGTCTTTACTCAAGTCATGGGCAACTTAATCTCAGGAAAACTGATGAATTTGTTAATGAAAAGGATGAGAAGTCAGACAGACAAGTTCCAATATTCACTTGAGATAGCAGTCTAAGAGCATTTGTGGAAGCACTTTGAGATTGCTATATTCTTGAAATTGAAAAAATCTCGTTGAAATTACAGACACATGATGGACAGAGACACCTGGTGGCTGCCTAAAGTATTGCTCACAGGTGTCTTTGTGAAAAGCAGATTTGTGGTAACTGACATGAGTTGTGATCTCACATGGAATTTTTCTGCACCACACATATATTCGGCATCCCGTCCGTCCGATCGGCTGTCCGTCAGTCGGTCTGTCATTATCTCAAGAACCATTAGGTGGATCATGATGGAATTTGGTTGAGAGGTACTTGGCAGGGATGCGCCAGTACCAATCGATTTTCAGATGGACTTGGCTACTGTGGTATCCCATGCTGGGCGTTTTAGTTTTGGACAAGCCATTCCTTGTGTGTCAATTATCTCAAAAACTGCTTGACGGATCATGATGAAATTCGATACAGAGGTATGTGGCGAGAATGCGCCAGCACCAGTCAATTTTTGGATGGATTCAACTATTGTTAGTTTTTGACTGCTCAAGTCATTGCTTGTCCGTCGATTATGTAGAAAGTGCTCAACGGATCGTAATGACATTTGACATACAGATGGCTGGTATGCACTGGCACCAGCCGATTTTTGGACAGATTTGGCTACTGTAGAACCTCTTGTTGGCCATTTTAGTTTTTGACAAAAACTGCTAGGCACAACGNCCATTGTTTAACATTTCTGACTTGTTTTTAGCCGTTTTCCTTGTTGAAATAACATACTCATAGTTTGCTGTGGGGAATGCATCATGCAGGAGCATAGCAGTGCTTTATGTGGCTTTTATTGGTGTTTAATGAAGCTTTGGTTGTTTCGTTTCATCAACATTTGTGGGGACATTTTAGGTAAGGAACAAAGATGTTGACAAAGACAAGGAAAAGGAAGGTGTAGGTGAAAAGATGGAAGATAAATCAAAACCTAGAGGTGATGATAAAGTGAAGGCTAAATCTGAGGAGAAGTTGAAAGAAGTAAAACCTGAGAAGTCGAAAGAAGTTAAGCTAGAGAAAGCGAAAGAAGTTAGGCTAGAGAAAGCGAAAGAAGTTAGGCCAGAGAAATCAAAAGATGTTAGGCCTGAGAAATCGAAAGAAGTTAAGCCTGAAAAACCGAAAGAAGTTAAACCTGAGAAATCTAAAGAAGTTAAGTCAGAGAAGTTAAAAGAGATTAAACCTGAAAAATTAAAAGAAGTTAAACCAAAAGTAAAATCTGAAGAGAAGTCCAAGGTCCAGTCAGAAGATATAAAAGATGGTCAGAAGCCATTGAAGGCAGATAGCGATGGTGATGGCCTTAAAAGGGTAATAATTGTCACTTTTTAGATCTTAAAAGCTGCTTTTTTTTGGTACCAGGTTGTCTTATTTAATCAAAATTTAAGTTTTCAGCTCTGAGGACCAATTTGCAAAACATATTTTTTGGACATTTTAATGTTGTGTTCTCATCTGGTTTATTAGCCTACACAAAACATTAACATAGAAAATTTCAAATTTAGTTTAGCTTTTGAAAAAACATACCAAGGTTACACTGTACAACAGATTCTCATGCTGTGCTGACACGTTTGTGTTGTTCCCTGTTGTGTGTTTATAGTATTGATATTGAGTTGTTTCCGAATGTATCTGTTTAGAAACCCAGTGCTCGACTTAAGAAAGAAGAACCTCCGGAAAACGAGGTACCTCGTCGCAGCAGGAGTCGCCTAGACCGAGTTGATGTTGAGAAGTGTGAGAGCCCGCGACGGCCAGACAGTCCAAGGAGGGGCCGGCCGTCGAAGGCGAGATTAGAGGAGGAGCAGTCTAAGAAGGGGATTGAGTCTGAAGATGAGTCATCGCCAAAGAAGGAGGAGGAATCGCTCAAGAAGCTGGTGAGTGGGAGGGGCTAGCGGCGTTATGTTCTCACGCTGTTCATACATTGAGTGAATGGGGCTTGCAGCATTATGTTGTCACGCTTCACATACAGTGAGTGGGAGGGGCTAGCGGCGTTATGTTGTCACTCTGTACAGTAAGTGAGAGGTGCTAGCTGCATTATTTTGTCATGCTGTACAGTGGGAGGGGCTATCATCATTAAGTTGTAATACTGTACAGTGAATGGGAGGGGCTAGCAGCATTATGTTGTCATGTTGTGCAACATACAGTAAAGTTCGCATAATTTGGATCTTAACTTAAACTGGACAAATGGCATATTTGTTTAGTTCATGTACTCAGCCATTGAGATGGGTTGAATTTGGCTTTACACTGACAAAATCTCATTGTCTGGCTAAGTCTGCATTACGTAGTCTTTTATGTATTTTAATTGAAACATGATTTATTGAATAATAAACAATATGCATTAGTGTAACAATTCAAGTATATTTTCTCCTTTAGTGGAAGGTCTGTCTTTACGGTTTTAGGTAAAAAATTATAACTGGAGGTTGATATTCAGATATATACATCACTTAACTATCGCAAAATAACTATAGTAAATTAACAGGATTCAACAAATATTGGAACTTGTGGACAAATTCAATTATTGTTGGTTATCAACCTATGTCTGGATAGTTGTAGAACTGAAAAATGAATTACTGTTTTGTGTAGATGATTGGGGACTTGCTTCTTACTTGGCTTCTACAGTATACACTGCAGATACTGTTTTAGAAAGCCGTTTGATAGGATACTAATATACGTTCACCATACCTACTCCTCAAAGTTTCCCTGATGTATTGCTAGTTCACATACAAATTACAGTCTTAGTGTTATGCGCAGTGGCTGTCTTTTGCTTCAGGGTCGGCGCAGATCGTCGTTGCGAGATGGTGGACACCACAGTAATGATGTGAAGAAATCTGAGAAAGACAAAAAGGTGGAAAAGGATGAGAGTGAAGAGTCTGGTGATGAGCTCAGGTATCTGTGAAATATTGTTTATGTTTGAAACTTGGATTTAGTTGTGTAAACTGGTTTTTGGAGGTCTTTGTTGATAACAGTTTCCAGGCAAATCTTTTTCATTTCATTCTACAAAATGGCTCACTTGCGAGTTTCTCACTATGTCTTTACTCAAGTCATGGGCAACTTGATCTTAGGAAAACTGATGAATTTGTTAATGAAAAGGATGTGAAGTCAGACAGACAAGTTCCAATATTCACTAGACATAGCAGTCTAAGAGCATTCGTGGAAGCACTTTGAGATTGCTATATTCTTGAAGTTGAAAAAATCTCATTGAAATTACAGACACATGATGGACAGAGACACCTGGTGGTTGCCTAAAGTATTGCTCACAGGTGTCTTTGTAAAAAGCAGATTTGTGGTAACTGACATGAGTTGTGATTTCACATGGAATTTTTCTGCACCACAAAAACTGTTGTGGTCACATATATTCGGCATCCCGTCTGTCCGTTTGGCTGTCCGTCAGTCGGTCTGTCATTATCTCAAGAACCATTAGGTGGATCATAATGGAATTTGGTTGAGAGGTACTTGGCAGGGATGCGCCAGTACCAATCGATTTTCAGATGGATTTGGCTACTGTGGTATCCCATGTTGGGCGTTTTAGTTTTGGACAAGCCATTCCTTGTGTGTCAATTATCTCAAAAACTGATTGACGGATCATGATGAAATTCGATACAGAGGTATGTGGCGAAATTGCACCAGCACCAGTCAGTTTTTGGACGGATTCAACTATTGTTAGTTTTTGACTGTTTAAGTCATTGCTTGTCCATGGATTATGTAGAAACTGCTCAACGGATCGTGATAACATTTGACATACAGATGGCTGGTGTGCACCGGCACCAGCTGATTTTCGGACAGATTTGGCTACTGTAGAACCTCTTGTTGGCCATTTTAGTTTTTGACAAAAGCTGCTGGGCCCAACTAGATGAAATTTGGTACAAAGATATATGGCAGGGATGGATGCGCTAACAGAAGTTGGTTTTCGTTTTAATTCGACGACCCTCTTGTCCGTCATTCATCAAAGTACTTAAAATATCATCCTAGAGGCAATTTGTTTAGAAGTGTTGTTCCTTCTTGTAAGAATTTTGAAATAATGAACACCCCTAACATCTGCCATTTGCAATGCACAAGAAGAGTGCATATCAATATTGTTGTTGGTTAATCGCTATTCACTGGAGAGCATGTGTGAGTTTTTATTCCTTGCCTTGAGAGGGAGCTGATGTTGTCTGCTGGACTGCTGTTGTCTCACGAAACACTGAAGACTGAAAATATCTTAAGAGAATAACACCTAATTACCATGTACAATTCAAGCATGATTTAAAAATATGGGTAGTTGCATTTCAATATTTCAACCAAATTAAATATTATAGGTCATGGGTTGGAAAAATGGAAGAAAAATATGGGCAGTGGGTAAAAAATGAAAGTGCTACCCTCCACTCCCATACGTTTTTTGCTGGAACATCCCTTAGTCAGATGTTTATTCCCGTAGTCGTCATTCAACATTATGATGAATTCTTGAAGATGTCTCCATTGTTAAACCAAGGTCGGATGTCTCAAGCGCTAATATTTTCAGAAATGATCAGTAACAACTTTTAATCCCGGCAATTCAGTATATCGCTAAATCTAACATTCTCGTCCCAGTGAACCATCAAAACCCATGGAGTCGTCACAGAAAGACGTTGAGCCAGTCTACCCACCGGGAGTTAAAGTTAAAATACGCTATGGCAGGGGTCGCAACCAGAATATTTACGAGGCCAAAGTGATGGAAGCTGAACTGGAAAATGGAACCTATCAGTACTGGGTGCACTATGCGGGGTGGAATATCAGGTACGTGAGGGATGGACTCAGCGCAAAATATTTAGACGACTTAGGACTCGTTTAATTATTAATCGAGCCCGGTGTTTATCCATTCATGATAACATTTATAAATATTTGTGAAAGGTTTTATGATTTCTGAGGAATAAAAAGTAAAAGAAAATGATGAATTTTTCTGTTTCTCTTGTCTAGATTTTGTATATTGACAAAAATAATTTTAGCCTATTTTTTCCTGGTTGCTGGACAGGTGTTTATTAGGTAAATTCCAGTGTTCTCCACGACCTGTTTTGTCTTGTCACTGTGTCGAGTTTGAATTTTGTGGTGACCAGTTTGGCTTACTTGCGTCAAGTTTGAAAACCTATGCAACGAGTTTGAAGTATTGGAAGATTAGTTATTTCTCATAAGCAAGTTAGATTATTTTGTATTTTTGGTACCACTTCAATGCATTTATTGCAAGACCTAGAACACAAACTCCCCCTAGTGGACTTGGACATAGGCTTTCAAACATCATGTACACGAATTTTGTACTTCAAGTTGAGTTTGAATTTTTTTGTTGTGGAGAACACTGAATTGGTAGTTATCTACGCACAGTCATTGGTGTTTATGTAAAGATGTTACTTCAGATATTTCAATAAACAGTGGGTAAAAAGTTCTGTAGTTAAAATTATGGTGTTACACCGTCACTAATAGTATACACTTTTGTGACGCTGATCACGTGACGGAATTGTCGATTCAGATACGATGAATGGGTAAAGAAGGATAGAATTGTGGGTCCGACGGACGAACGAGATCTTGTCAAGCGGAAACGCGAGTGGAAAATTGAGAATAGCAAGAGTAATAAGGAGAAATCAAAAGAAAAAGATCCACCTAAAGACAAAGACTTGCCAAAGGACAATAACGTGGTAAAAGATAAAGACTCGGTAAAAGATAAAGACACGCTGAAAGACAAGGAGTCACCGAAAGAAAAAATGAAAGAGGAGGACAACACAGTGGTAGGTTGAGGGTTTCTTTTTAAAAGGTTGGGAAAAGTCTAGTTAAACTTAATGCTTTCTTGCTTCTGTTGTCAGTCATCAAAAGAAACACATTAATGTCAGTTTGTATTGCTAAACGCCAATATTTTCTATTAAAATTAGCTCCATTTTTTTAGTGCCTAACCCTTCTAAGAGTTGTTATGCCATTTTTCAAGTGCTGTAAAGTTAAATCATGCATTTTAAGTTTGTATTTATTGGGTCTATAATCCTGGTGTAGGGTAGTGTCACCTCCATCTTTCTGCCCATTTGTTCACCTTTCAAGTTTGTACTCGTAATATTTTTGATGTAATCAATAACTGTTGGACAAACGCATACTTATAATACTTCTCAACAATCTTAACGCAGAGGCTATTTTGCAGGCACTGAACTAATTCAACAAAAGAAACTGTAAAGCATCTAAAGTCTGTAATATTGCTTCGGCATATGTGTAGATGGGGAACATTTCTCCTACCCTCAAATTGTCTCCGTCTGTACGATTGGCATCAGAACTGCTCGTTTCACTTTCCAGACCAAAACTACGGAGAAAAGGCGAGGCCGTGTGGCCATGGTGGAGAGATCCATTTCCCACAATGCATCATCTCCCAAGTCCACTGCCTCTGAACCAGCCATCCATAAATCCAAACCAGCCACATCTGTCGCAAGACCCAGGCCAACTCGATCCAATAGTGTGGACATTAAACTTTCAACTTCTCTGCCAGGTATTGTTGTTTGTCTGAAACGTTTGGCTGTATAATAAGGGAAAGCAAATGATCTAGTATCTGTATTGCAGGGGGCCACATTTTTTTTCAGAGATGTCTAGATTTGACCTTGGCCTGATACCTCCAAACTTTCCTCAAGATTTGGGTCTCAGATTGACCTATCTTGTGGCTTGCTTCAAATCAACTTTTAAAATTAGCAGAATTTTATTTTGAGTCAAAGTTTGAGTAGTGTTTTGAGTACTGGTTAACGATTTCTGGCCATATTGTTTGAAAATACTGTTGTTATGTGATCTTTTTAAGGAGTTATCTCTCTTTCATCTTTAAAGCCCATCTGCACCGGTAACTCCTGTAAATTTGGTTCCTACAGTATGTGAAGAGCATCGCTCAGACCCCACTAGTGCCACAAATTGCCAAATGTAACGAACTGTTAGGCGTATTGGCTTGCTTTTGTCTACGTCACCGCGAGAATCACCTTTTAATTCAAACAGCTGTGAATAATATGTGTACGCAATGGTGTTCTATTCAGACCCCTATTCATTACAACTTTTTGTTGTTTGTGCTGGGATCTTGTGGTGACGCAACATGGCACGAAAAGGCAGCTTCACTTATCATTTGACAGGCTTACATTTGCGCGATTGAACTCGTGTTTTCTTATTTTACTAAGGCTTTGCTAGGACTATCTGGTGAGCCCAATACATCTAAAGTAACAAAATTCCGATGAAGTAAGGCTTTAAGGAGTTATCTCTCTTTCATCTTTAAGGTTGTAGTCACGAGATTGAATTTTGTATTGTATTCATTGCGCTGTAATTTTTTTATGATTTACTTTATGTACTTGTAGTAAGAGTGCGAAGAAGGAGTCATAGGTCATCAGGTTTCACAGAATCTTCAGACTTAGCATCTCATGGTAAGAAATGGGCTTCAATAATTACTAAATTTAAACATAAAATTCCGTTCGGAGTTTTGTTGACTTTGCTCATTGTTTGCATGAATTAAGCCTTTTTATTACCAATTATCATTGTTGTTTTGGGAGTTCAGTCGAGAGACTGATTTAGGCATATATCTCATCTGCTGAGGTGTGGTTGATCTCTGTTTTGATTTAATAGACAAGTATGAAAGATCTTTACGGTTGACACATGCTATGTAAAGTATTACAAGTACAATCTTTGAGTTGAATGTGGTATTAGTGAAAAGGATTTAGTTCTTTAACTGTATCAATACTACCCTAATAGAATACTTAGACACACGCAATGCAACACGCAACGCAACATAGTCCATAAAATTTAAAGTACATGTAAGGGAAATAAACGACTTGTAGTTAAAGATGTGTGACAGAAATGGTAGAGTACAAAGCTATACAATGGCTGGACTTAGTTTAACTTGTGACATGTAGCCAGTCTGGTCTCCTGTCCTTTCAGTTTCTGATAGTGAAGACAGTGATCACTCTGATGAAGAATCTGTGCATGTAGAGGAGACTCAACCCTACTCAGACACATCCCTAGAACCTCCCAAACTGCTGGCCAGTAAAGTTGAAGATATAGAACCCAAGGAGGATACCGACCAAGATATGCCTGAGGTGAGACTTATGTCCAAGTTTGGATCTGATTATATCTCTCTCCACATCACTTTTGAAGCTCCGTTCACTCGCTTGCAAATCCTTTCTTTTTGTATTGCTGATTTGTAGACACAAGTCGTATATATTATATTACTTTCACATTTAGTGTTAAAGAGGCCTGGAACGCAATAAACAGATTAAATTGCAATATTGAAAGCGGTTCTCTGCCACTGAAACAGAATACAGCCTACTCATCTGGTATTATTAGGGTTTGTCTGTAACGATTTTAATTTCTGATGATATCAAAACATTTTTTTTAGTTTCAAACTTCAAAAAAACGATCTGTCAACTTCTCGCCACTTTGCCGATTTTTCACCCACAAGGCAAAGCACGTCTCTTTATTAGGTATGGCAAGACATAGACGTAGCACAAAAGCCCCTTATATGGAAAATGTTACCTTTGACCTCAAGCGACTTCAAGCAACCAACTGTGAGCCCATGCGGTCATTTATCATAAGAGGAAGGGAGATTAGAAACTGTGTTGTAACCAGAGTTTTTCCTTTGTGCTTATTTCAAAAATTGTGAATTTTGTGATTTTTTCTTGAAATTTCCTCACAGGGGAAAGTGAATTACTCTGTACTAGACGTTGCGAGATGGTGCTGTTTTCAGGAATTGCTCAAAAGATTTTTTTGACAAGCTTTCGCGTTCCATGTCTCTTTAAGCTTTGAACATCTTACATCTAAAGTTGACCGTAAGTTTGTACTGTCCCTCCTTGTCACGTAAGATTTGAATAATAGCCATCTTAAAACATTGGAAGATTCCATGGTGCCTGTAAGTATACTTGAAGGAATGGTTCAATTTGTTATGGGTGATTCCATCCAAGCTTCCTCAGCGATTGCCATATACTCTGTCTTGATTTGATAAGTTTCAAAGCTCAAGTTTTCAGTTGAAAATTCTGTGGTGTAAGGCTATGTTCTTTCTAAACTTTGCAGATAAATATTGGATCTGATGAAAAGATCGAAGAAAGAGACGTGGCTGTGACTCTTGAAAGTGAAAAAGTGGCACAAGAACAAAAATCCCAGAGTTGTGATGTGGAGAAGAAGGAAGATGGGAGGAGAAAGAGGAAGATGGTGGATAAGGTGGAGGCTAAGACAATAAAAGATGAAGGAAAGACGAAAGGGAAGAAACAGGTCGAGAAGGTTACTGAAGAAGACAAACAGAAGAGGGAGAGTGACAGTGAGGAGAAAGGTAGAATTGTCAGGAGAAGCGATTCTTTTGTTTCATCAAAGAGGCGACGCATTTCAACTGATAGAGAGTCGACTCCAAGCAAAGTTAAAGAGGAAGAAGAGGTGAAAACTGTGGAAGACAAGCTACAGGCAGCTATAGATGAGGTGGCCAAGTCTGCTGATAAGGAAGATGATCTTAGTGGTGACAGAGTTGTGGTGGAGGATGTGGCTGAAAGGGACAATGAGGGCAGCAAGGAAGAAGATGCAGAGAAAAAGAAAGGAAATAAGAAGAAAGCAGGGCGGAAGAAAAAAGAGGAGGATGTTTCTTCTGACAAGGAAAGCGGTAAGCCAAGTCGCTCAAGAGCTCGAGAAGAGTCTGACACTAAGAAGGGAAAAGAGAATGACAGTACAATTGTCAAGGTCAGTGTGAAGAGGGAAAAGACTCCTGAAGAAAGCGTTGAAACTTCCGAAATGGTTGAAGACAAACTTGAGGAAGCGCCAAAAGAGAACGATGAGCAGGACAAGGAAAAAGATGTGTCCACTAGTCAACCATCCACTAGTAATGCACCTGATGAACCTATGGAGGTTAACGATGACGCTGAAAATAGTCCGGTAAAGGCACAGGATCAGATAGCGACCACTAGTATTGTGGACAATACACCACCGACAACCCCTGAAGGGTCTCCAGAACCAGCTGAGCAAATTGATGAGCTGTGTGGCAATGAACAAGAGCATGCAGCCATAGAGGAAGGAGTCTTTCTGGATGACAAGACCGGGCTGCCAGCCAGTGGTGGAGATTCCCCCAATGATGTCAGCACATTGTCTAATGGCAGCGGGGGCAGTAGTGGTAATGCTCCAAGTGAAGACAGCAACGGTGACACGCAGTCGACCAAAGTTCAGGAAGAGGTTACAGAACCCCCTCCAAAGAAGAAGAAGAAGGGTCACAAAAGGAGCGGGAAGTCGAAGAATACTCCAAGTAAATCACATGGTAAATACTGTCACATTAATTGAAGTTTTTCTCTGAGGCATAACAAGTGAACTTGTGTCATATTGTCATTTGTAGAGCAAACCATTCTGATGAAAAATGGCTCAAATTCATAGTTATCTTGAAAAAAATTACCACAAATGCTCAAATCCATTTAAAGCTGAACAATCTTTGCACCAATTTTTTAATGAGGATGGTTAAATTACAATGATTGTTCAAGCTCAATGAAATTCAGTCAGTCGCCTCATTTCAGTGTCTTTCTGTGTTGACTAAACAAGCATTGTTTGCAGTTTTTGTTATCATCGCTATCCTTTTGCAGCCAGTGATAGTGACGATGCTTCCAATCACGGCAGCACTTTGGGCAGCTCGTGTGCATCAAGTGCCCGTGTGTCTCCCACCAAGCGCCACCACTCTGAGCGCACCCCTCGCCCCTCCAAGTACGACTTCTGCAGCAACCTAGGTATGATTCGTCTATATTTTTTTACTGTATAACTTGATGGTCTGTTTAAATTTTCAATCATTGTGAAGGCATGAATTTTATAGCCACACATGTTTGTCTTCTGTCTTGTGTATTTTTTCACAGTCATATAACAGGCTTCATTTCTGTTAGATCGAAATGAACTTCTCCAGCATCTGAGTTCTGACCTTTGCACTGCAGATTTTGAGGATTTGGAGGGAGAAAAACGAATCACCATCCTGCAAGATCGGATACAGGATATTCGAAAAATATACATGCAACTCAAGTCTGAAGTAGCGTCTATTGACAGGCGAAGAAAACGGGCCAAGAGGAAAGAAAGAGAAGAACGAGGTAATAATGATTTTACAGAATTGTTTCAAATTTTTTTGTTTTGTTTTGTTTTGTCCTAGTGAAATGGGTAAGTTCTCTCTTGTTAGGCATTATTGGCAATTCTGCATAAATTACACAGCAGTTGTTTAACCTTCAAGGGAAATGTGTGTCCTGCTATTTATTTAAAGTGAGAATTTAATTCTGATACTTCAGTTCTTTCAGTACATGGTTGACCAGGAATGCAGTTGCTTTAGAAATCCTAGTATTGTATGTCCTTGTGTTTTGATGAAGAATAGTCATGCTGTGCTCGGAAAGTTTGTATCAGTCGCATTCACTGTTGCATTTGTCACTTCTTTGGGAAATATTGTAGACCAAAATCTATTCGTTTCTTGCAGCCAATCAGTCGCCATCTGTGGAGGTTGAAAGCACGTAGTCCTGGGTCACACTTCAGTCAGTGTAGGTCAGAGTCAAATTTGGTCAAGTTTTATAAACTATACCAACGTTTGGTAAACTCGTACAATTTCATTTTTAGTCCTATTTATTACTTAAATGTGATGTGTCAAGGATGTCCTGTGAATTGTTCCCGTTACTACTAACTACTGTTGAACTTGGATTATATTAGCTTAGAGCTATGGCCTCTATCAGAATATTTTTATCCCTAGTTAGGGTCCAAGTATAATTCTATGTCAGTTTCAAGGGTTGTGAATCTTTATATTTCTGTCAGACGAATTGCATTTCACGATTATTTTCTCAAATTGTTGTAAATGTGAGTGTACAATCCGACTGCAGTCATTGTTTTCTAATTTTACTATTGTGCACTACGCTACAGCTCCATCTGGTAGCAGATTACCAAATGCTACAGCACAGGCAAAAAGTGTTAGGCCATTATGTATTCATAGTGCCCCTTGTGTATTGGCCACAAGGGGCACTCCTGGAGTTTCTGCACGTGATTGGTTGAAAAAATTGCCAGAAAGGATTTTTTGTGCTGTCAGCCAATCAGGAGATATGGGCCAAAGTATTGGTGTGCCAAGGAAAGCTGTACTCTGGAAGAAATTTTTGGTCTCGGGGAAAACCAATGGACTTAGCAACAGTGCCTAAATTACAGAAATACTGTGCGTAATACCGAGTAGTGTTGCAGATTTGTAATAGAATCGTATCAATCTAATTACTTGAACAAAATATAGCTGTAATCTTAAAGCCACATACAACAGCATCTTTAAAACTTTGATTTGGTGATTTGGAAGCCATTTTTGAGACCTTTCGGTGCGATTGGTTAGTGTTCCGAGGTATGCATAATTGCATTATATACCTGGTGGAGTTCATCAATTGCTTTTGCGGCTTCGTTTGCCACTTAAAATTGAATTTGTTTCAGTTTAATGCATTTTCGACTTTTTCCAATTACTGTACTGTTGTGTGTGGCTTCAATTGTATAATTTGTCACCGTTATAAATAAAATGATGTTATGTGGAGATGTGCGACAGTGCCCTGTCATGGAGTTGGCAGATTTTTATTCTTCAGATTTTATCAATGGAGGCTGTATTATTATTATTATTATTACCATTATTATTATGTGCTTTTGAGTTGTTCATCAGTTGTGCTATACTTCTTCTATCAAATACAAAATGTAGTATTTTTGCTTTTGATATCGAACATCTGTACATAGTCAAGACATTTTGATATTGTGTGACCTGTATGGTGAATCTGTGAACTTGACAAATGCAACTACGTCGTTATTTAGGTCAAATATTAGTCATGCTGTACTACTGTGAAACAAAGACAGCTTCCAATGTCAATTTCCACAGTGAAGTGAGAGTAGACTAGGGATAGTAATAGGGGCGGAAAGTGATTATGTCATCCCTAGCAACTACTTCAAACGGAAGGTGGACAATATGGTGGTGCCTTATTAATTTACACAAATACATTTATTCAAACCCACCCAATTTTATAAGAAAAATAATTTTAAATCAGAAACTCAGCATCTGTGAACCTTGTATATCAACCACATATTTACTAAAACAGACTTTAGGCGGTGATTGTCTAGTTACTACATTTCACCAAATGTGATTTCCCATAAAGAAGTGGCAAGAGTTAGAACTCCAGTTGATGTAATCAAAGTAGCCCCAGTGCAGTGACGTCAGACTTTCCGTCCCTGTTACAAGAGCTGACCTATGGATCCTATGATGTGATATAAATCCTAAATTGTAATTAAGCTTTCATCCGTACAAGAGCTTGTCTTTTGCTCTTGCAATAAAATCCCAAATAGTCTTATATGACTTGTGTTAGTCCCTGTGATCCTGAAAATTGAGGCTGTAGTGCATACACCTTCAGTTTCGTACTTTAGACCAGTTATTGTAGTAAAATGTAGTTTTTCAGCGTTCCTAGGCTTGGGAAGAGTGAGGTTGGAGTGTTGAATTTGGAATTGAATTCAGTGTTTCCATTACGCAAGTTAAGATTCCCCCCAAGTGCAAGCTAAGGTCTTGCAGTCTATGGAACTCAGCTCAGGCACAATATGATGGTTTGATGAGGCAAGTCATTTCATGCCCCGAACATAGACTAAACAGTAACTGTCACTATTTCCCAAACCCAGAAATCACTGTAACAGCTGAGATCAATTTCGTATCAGCTAGTTGTCTGAATTATAATTTTTGACAGAAGGCAGTGACATAGCAGCTTACTATTAACTATTGCCAAAATGCTGAAGATTGTCAAGACTTTTATATCACAAAGGTGTATACTATGAACTAAATGGAAAATTAGTGTGGTTTGATGAAACCCTGAATATATTGCAATTACACCCGCTCAACCACATTGAAACTAGTGGAATAAACAAAGTGTGATTTACTGCACCATACTGACACAGGGATTTTCTCACCAAGTGTTGCATTGCCCGTATGCCAGTGATCCTCTGGTTTGCCTGTGTCTTTTTTTTACTTTTGCATCTGGTTTTACAAATCGGGTTCTAGTACTAGGAATGTTACTGACCAATACAGTCTTGTATCATCTCCCATATTCTGCTCTTTATTTATTCATAATAAACAACATAATTTTAATGGAGTTGTTTTTCTTTAACACAAACATATTTCAGTCTAGGTTGTCTTTGTTGCATTATAGAAGCATTTGTCACTTTTGCAAACAGCGCAAGTCACCCGGACATTTTAAATGTTAAAACTTCATAAAGTTTGTCTCGTAATGATCCATTCTAGGATAAGATTCTATTTCTGTCGCTAACAAGAACATGGACACGATAAACGACCCCAAAAGCGCTTTAATATGTGTTCAGCACACACTGAAAATTCAGAAATGGCACGTGTGTGGATTGTGATGAATTCGTAACTGAAACGGAACCTTACTATCGTGAGGAATATGAGACCGATTTTAGAGTAGGGGGCCCAATTCATTTTTAAATTTGTGTTTTAGTCTGCAAAGCAGCAATATGCAGCTTTGAACATTGCTGAGCACCAGGTAATATCTCCTATTCAGGCTGCGTGTCAGTTGGACATCACTTTCAGCACATGAAGTGACATCTTTTCAAGTTCAGGTTGATCACAATTTGTCTCTTCAAAGCATGGTAATCACTTCTAATCTCGCTAATATACAAATGACAACCAATTTTTCTTCGGTGTTTTTATTGGCCTGACAACATCACACTTGATTAACCAAAGGCAAGTGAATACAAGCTCTAATTATTACTCACCAGGATGAGTGACAGGTGTGCCTTAATATGATCTTTACACTTTTGAACCACTTAAACATTTCTCAGAAAGGAGAAGCCATGATGCAAACATTCACCTGAGCCAAATGCTGTGCAGGAAAACAGTGACAAAAATTAAATTTTGATGTATTAAGGAATTTAGCCTAAAACGTTTTTAAAACTGACTAGTTAAAATCCACCAGGTGCATTGTTTGGTGGTTTATCTCGGAGACCAAAATTTTTGTTACAGCTGAGACTAAATGAATAACATACCCGGTAATCATATGGCTTAAGAAACTCAATGCCGTACAGTCAAATAACTATTTACAGTCTGCTGCTTATTGTTGTGATGAAAATCAAGAAAGGCAACAAATCAAATGTCAAACACTGGTTTTTCACTTGAATTTCAATCAGAAATACATTCTGTTCTCAGAGTAAGTTGTCTTGACAAAACCAGTAAACTGACGTTTTCCACAGCCATTTACACATGGTAATTCCACAGACAATAGACACCATACATATAATTATCAAGTTGAAAATCTAATAAAACTGCATTTTAAAAAGCAATCATGATGCTGTAAATGGAAGAACTTGGCATAGTCGTCATTTTTTCTCTCCCTTTCCTTTACGGCTCAACCGTCGGAGAGCACTGGTGACGTTGTTGCTCTTTGCACCAGCAAACTTAGCACCTCTTGAATTACTTTTCTGCTTTGAGTGGCCGCCTTTAGATGAATCACCAGCTCCGTACTGTTATCAAGTTAAGGGCTGGTGAATGAACATGCAATACAATATACGTACAATGATACTGTAGTAAATATATCGTTCATACTTCTAAACCACTGGCGTCAACCTTACCCAAACACAATTCATGTTGCTATATAACCACCTGCTGTCAAAAGTGATTTCCACCAATACCCTCTCAAAAACTGGTTTCAGCTTGTTCCTTACTCAAGTCAGAAGTGACTTATGGGCCTGGAAAGGACAGTATGCCAGTACATGAGGCCAAGCTCGGTGCATTAAATGATTCACCAATTTCAACTATTTTATTGAGCCTCGTCTCGACCATTAAGTGCCAGTACTTACCAAGTCCAGAAATGACAATCTTAAAATCAAAGGAACTACTTGAGACGGTACATGCCCAACATACTTGGTTTGAACAAAATGGCTGTTTATTAGACAGAAGGTAGGCAAATAGTCACTGCCATTAAATTGTATAACAATTGCTTTATTCATTACTGATAGACATTCCCTACCTTTCATGCACTAACGTCGTTCTTACATTAAGACCAAGCAAGAAGACCAATGCAAAATTGATCGTCTGCCACAGGATTCGAATCCATGCCTGTTATAATTGCATCAGGCCTCAACACAAACCACTACACAACACCAAACTCTGGAAAACGTAAGTTTCCTCATATATGATCACCGGTTAAAGAAGGATACATTCTGTTTTGGTTTCTTTTCTTTTTTGACAGCTCTGGTCACACGTAGTGTACGCGAGTTTAGTTGGCGTCCATTGAGCTTCAGGGCAAGGGACACTGCATCAGATTCCTGTTTAAAGGGAATTATGTTGAACATACCGATAGTGCGGACAGTTACTTGAATTCTCTTTCTAACTGAGTGTGGGTCTAGTAACCTGAACCCTTAAAACAAATTAGAAGATTTCAAACAGACGTTTTGGAAAATGGAGTTATGTAACTCAACTATACACGTTCTTTTATAATCCACTCCTGAATAGTTTTACTTAGCGTTAAAGTAAACATCTAACATGGAGGTCTAATCCCACATTTCAGTATTTGCTACACATACTGCTTACTTGAAGCATACTAACAGCTGTAGAACATATAGATATAAGCCGTTGGAGATAAACTTGAAGACAGGGTTACCTGAAACAGCACATATCCAAAACCTTTTCCAATGCCAGTGGCAGCGTCGCGCACAATTCGTACATTTTCTACCGGGCCACATTGTTTGAAGTGCTTCCTAACACTGTCCTCATCAATGTCTGAAAGTTAACGTAATGTTACAACACCTTCGTAAGAAGTGAAACCACATAGAAATGTCTTTCATAGCATAACTGAAAATTCACACATTTTCTTACTTTACAAATGCATCCAAATGTTATTTGATAAAAAGCATTAGTTGGCACAGTCTATACCCCAACTCATTTGAGATTTACAAAAAATAAAAAAACGCCTGCTCGCATCAATTTCAGCCAAGGTCTCGTGCAGCAAGGCACACAAGCAAGGTTTGAAATGCAATGATTTGTCAAGCGATGAGCAAAAAATCCTGCATTACTTTTACTCGTCTCAGGTGGATTTTTTCCATATGGAAAAATTGAGCAACTAAAAAAATACCACACCAGCAATTTGTTCTGGTGTCTTTTTGGAAAATTAAGCTAGGAAGTTTTGGCCGTACAAATGTAGCAAAATTTCTGCGTCACAAACATTGACATTGCTAATGAAGCTGCATTAAGCATTAGCCGACTAAAGAAAAAACAAAAAGAATTAGAACTTCTACGCTTATAAAACTGGGATCATGATGTACCTTACCGTGATGGGATAATATTTCCATTACCAACAAAAACATTGAAACCATAAGCAATGCAAAAAAAAATGTTTCAAGAATTTATCGATGTTTGGCTACCCCAAAAATTGTGATTTGAAAATGGTGCATATACACAATGCCTAGGACTTGAGTTGGTAACAGAAATGGAATCCAGTCACAGTGAGGAATGTTTTGACACCGATTTTATGAGAGTAATAGGACTAATTTAATTTTTTCGTTTTTGGCCAACTAAATGGGGCGAAATGCACCTTTAAATTGCCCAGGGCTTCACACTGCCTCAACAATGTCAACAGACAAACTGAAGATTAAAGACATGTTTCATTGAGATTTCTACCTCAGACTCAGCCTCACACACAAATGTTGCCATTAAATATGGAGTGGTGTGTGAAAGCAGACATTTTAAAGCTGCTATAAGCCGTGCCCTAGTCGTGATGAAATCTGTCAAAACCAAATTCT
>NMRA01000354.1:375799-389875 GCA_002633005.1 Phoronis australis | reverse complement strand
TTGCATCAGGCCTCAACACAAACCACTACACAACACCAAACTCTGGAAAACGTAAGTTTCCTCATATATGATCACCGGTTAAAAAAGGATACATTCTGTTTTGGTTTCTTTTCTTTTTTGACAGCTCTGGTCACACGTAGTGTACGCGAGTTTAGTTGGCGTCCATTGAGCTTCAGGGCAAGGGACACTGCATCAGATTCCTGTTTAAAGGGAATTATGTTGAACATACCAGTAGTACAGACAGTTACTTGAACTCTCTTTCTAACTGAGTGTGGGTCTAGTAACCTGAGCCCTTAAAACAAATTAGAAGATTTCAAACAGACGTTTTGGAAAATGGAGTTATGTAACTCAAATATACACGTTCTTTTATAATCCACTCCTGAATAGTTTTACTTAGTGTTAAAGTAAACATCTAACATGGAGGTCTAATCCCACATTTCGGTATTTGTTACACATACTGCTTACTTGAAGCATACTAACAGCTGTAGAACATATAGATAAGCCGTTGGAGATAAACAGGGTTACCTGAAACAGCACATATCCAAAACCTTTTCCAATGCCAGTGGCAGCGTCGCGCACAATTCGTACATTTTCTACCGGGCCACATTGTTTGAAGTGCTTCCTAACACTGTCCTCATCAATGTCTGAAAGTTAACGTAATGTTACCACAGCCCCGTAAGAAGTGAAACCACATAGAAATGACTTTCATAGCATAACTGAAAATTCACACATTTTCTTACTTTACAAATGCATCCAAATGTTATTTGATAAAAAGCATTAGTTGGCACAGTCTATACCCCAACTCATTTGAGATTTACAAAAAATAAAAAACGCCTGCTCGCATCAATTTCAGCCAAGGTTTCGTGCAGCAAGGCACACAAGCAAGGTTTGAAACTCAATGATTTGTCAAGCGATGAGCAAAAAATCCTGCATTACTTTTACTAGTCTCAGGTGGATTTTTTTCCATATGGAAAAATTGAGCAACTAAAAAAATACCACACCACCAATTTGTTCTGGTGTCTTTTTGGAAAATTAAGCTAGGAAGTTTTGGCCGTACAAATGTAGCAAAATTTCTGCGTCACAAACATTGACATTGCTAATGAAGCTGCATTAAGCATTAGCCGACTAAAGAAAAAACAAAAAGAATTAGAGCTTCTACGCTTATAAAACTGGGATCATGATGTACCTTACCGTGATGGGATAATATTTCCATTACCAACAAAAACATCGAAACCATAAGCAATGCAAAAAAAATGTTTCAAGAATTTATCGATGTTTGGCTACCCCAAAAATTGTGATTTGAAAATGGTGCATATACACAATGAAGACTTGAGTTGGTAACAGAAATGGAATCCAGTCACGGTGAGGAATGTTATGACACCGATTTTATGAGAGTAATAGGACTAATTTAATTTTTTCGTTTTTAGCCAACTAAATGGGGCGAAATGCACCTTTAAATTGCCCAGGGCTTCACACTGCCTGAACAATGTCAACAGACAAACTGAAGATTAAAGACATGTTTCATTGAGATTTCTACCTCAGACTCAGCCTCACACACAAATGTTGCCATTAAATATGGAGTGGTGTGTGAAAGCAGACATTTTAAAGCTGCTATAAGCCGTGCCCTAGTCGTGATGAAATCTGTCAAAACCAAATTCTCGACACTAGTAATACATCTGCAAAATTTCATAGTTCAGCCATTCTGAAGTGAGGCTGCACAAACAAAACATTATGCAGAAACTAATATTGCGAAATGCAACTGCAGACATCAACGCCACTGTTTTGGCATCAAAAATAAAAACTTTCTTCAAACTCAGTTTTGCCCTTCCAAAACAAGATCATCACATTCTTATCTTTTGTTTGAATTCAAATTGGTTACAATGTTAAGAATTGCCTGAGATACTCTCAATAGCCATACTACTTCTTAGTAACTGTAACTGATTTTTTCAGAAATGATTTCTAAAGACTAAACTAATTCTATGCTGACAGTAATTGTCCTCAAAGGTTTTAACAGGAGGCATTTGTTCATTTTCCCTTTAAGTACTGTGTTGAGATTGGAGTTCAAAATGATGCCTTTTGCGCTAGAGATAACATGAACACAGAGGAAAACGACAGTTATTTAGAGTTTTCAATGCTTACCAAAGGGCAAATTGCCAACAAAGACAGACCGGGCATAGTCATGCTGAAAGTAAAAGTGATTGACTATTAGAACTATGTCATGAGTCTGAAAGCAATATTATTTATACTTTCTGTATAGACTCTAGACAAAAATAGTACTTGTAATCTTTTTCAGTTTTAGAATAACCAAACCTTATCAATCACTAAGTTTCCAAACCAATTATCTTGTGTACTGAAACCTGTTTAGCACGACACAAATATAATATATATGAGGCCTCACACAATAATTAAATCAGTTTTTGGCCATAATAAGATTAAAAACGGAAGATCGCCACACAAATAAAAAAATTCATATTCATTCAATGTTTTGTCAATTCATTAGACATCGTCAGGATAATTATATACAAAAGACAGCAAGTGCCAACATACATCGTCTGTTTTTTAAGCTTACACAATAAGTAACAATTGCACCACTTATTATTGATTGATAAAGACTTGGAAGTAACAATTAGTTGCAACAACCCAATAAACACCACTTTCAGTAACTCCTACTTGTTTCTTGCTGTTCCCACCAGATGTAGCATCAGCAAGGTCAACTCTCAAATGATGTCCTTCAACTGCTTTACCATTTTTCCTCAAAGCTTTCTGAGCAGACTCTTTTTCCTTGAAGACTACATAACCATTCAGTCGTTGAAGGGTCGAATGGTACTTTTGTCTGGACGAAGAAACCAAGAGTATTGCTTTACAATCACATATAAAGATGTATTCTGTCAAAAACTCATTTCCAATGTAGGTCACGTATGGTTATAAAACTAGTTCCAATGTGTTTCGTACTGATATTAGGAGCAACTTCTGAGCTCGGTTTCATGAAAGTGGCTTAAAACAATAATTGCTGAAAAAGGGTTTAACCAAGGAATTATGAGCGCATCACAGTCCAAAAATAATTTATAATTTATACCTCAGTAACCTGTGGTTATGGATTCATTTTCAGATACTTTGTAGTTTTTCTCAATAGAGATTTAGTTATTTTTCAGGAATAGTTATGTGGAGCGTAAGACCAAATTTCTGTCTTAAGTCTAAGTCACTTTTCATGAAACTTACCCATGGGCTTGAAAAGAACTGACAGCTTGTTTATGCTGGAAAGCAGGGTCAACAGGGTGGGTTGGTGTTTTCACCAGTTGATCATGATATCAAGCAAAAACAAACTAAAATTTCTTCCAAGGCCCAGAAATTACAATCATAGTGAAGAGCAAATTGAGGCCAGTTTTGTCGTGGTATGAGCCCCAAATCAAACATCTTGACAAAAAGACGTTATTTCTGATGAAAGAACATGCAATCCCTTCACATCACTGAATATCAAATGCTCACTAACTACAGACGTTGAAATAAACGAAGACCAGTAGCCATTTAGTGACCTCTCAACTGCCTCGATACACCAATCATAAGACCTACAGCCATTGAGTCACCTCCCAACTGCCTCGATGCACCAATCATAAGCAAACAGCTCATCAATCAGAAAAGCCTTTCAGCTCAATTCAGAAATGGTTAATGGAACTGCTTGATCAATTCTAAATAAAATAATAGTATGCAAAACTTGCAAAATGGTGTCCATTGAAGCAATTAATTTGCCATCGCAATGGATTCTTAAAATACAAAAAGTTCATACTTTATAACCGCCACTTTCTTGGGAAGGGATAGATCTGAAGCCACCTGTAAAAATTACACGAGCAATTATTGAACAACACATGTAAATTATAACAGCAGTGGTTTCACGCAGAAATGACACCACTTTCTTTCACAAAATTTTGATTTGCACCACCAACCAGTATAAACTGATCGAAACATGTTCCTCAGTCAAATTACCTGAGACATGATTTTTTTGCTTTGGAAAGAACTGACAGCTTATTACTGCTTGAGAACAAGGTCTCAAGGTGGCTTGTCACAGTACGTTATTCTATAAACACAGCATAATCTAAAGCAGGAAAAAAACTTAGATTTTTTTCTAATCCTAGAGACCATGCCTCACCTAAGTGAAGAGCACGTTAAGCTCACTTCTGCAGTTTTAAGTGGTCTAACTAAAATGTTTCTTTCTCTGACCAAACACAGGTTTGTAGTCATTGTGACCACCACACACCTTGACGTGATGACTTGTAGATTGCACATTTTCATAAGTTTCATACAGTGACAATGTTTTTACAAAAAAAGACTCCTTTACGAAACAAACGGTACAGTTTGTAAGCACCCAAACAATGACTGCAAGATTTCTACAGTTGAAATCAAGGTACCAGATACCATACAATGAAAAACGAACAATAGAGGAACATTTTGCCACTGTTAAGCTATCAGTGTTGAATTCTAAGCCGAAGCACTTTGAGGTTTAAAACATTACCAGGCTCTTTCCAACTTGAAATGCTGCTAAAGTCTTTGCACCATTTTAAATCTGTAATTTTATGTTGGCCAACATAATAAACTCAGAAATAATTTCTTGAGTTACTGATGGTTTCAACATTCTTGTTGGCAATGGAAATAGAATTCTATCACACTAAGGAATATTGCAAGACCGATTTTATGAGAGTAAACAGCCCAATTCAATTTTAATGTTTTTGCTAGCTAAACAAAGCAAAATGCAGCTTAAATTTATAATGGGTACCTGAGCAACCAACAAGTGCTACTCTCAATCAACTTTAAAATTCTCTTTTCAGCTTCTGCACATAACCCTAGAGGAATCAGTATAAAAAATTTTAACCACAGAGCCCCAACAATGTGGTATTATAACTGACAACAGCCTTAGGATGAAATCCCTCATGTGCCCAAAGGCTGATCTACTGTTACGTTTTAGTGAGTCTTGTTTTAAGCGTGATCTTGTCTGGTTAATCAACAGTGGTAAGCAACTCAGGCCTAACTTACAAAAGCTTTACACCTAACACTTCAGAGAATAACTATCGCGATGTTTTACTACCAGAAAAGCTGAGCTTTTGATTTTTAAAAATTGGTAAACTATTAACTGAAATCACAACTTTAAATGTCATCGGAAAGATTTTGAATTTTGCTGATTACATTTCCACTTCTCCCAATACAATAGGCAGTGCAAACGTGTCTGTATTTGTGAATGGCTTTGGATTAAAGAGCTGTAACTGCGGAAAATCCTTGTCGTATTAATGCCCGCAGTGATTTTAAGGGATGTCATAATTATGTAAAACGGATGACTTGGTCTTCTACAAGAAATTACAAATTACATTTACCACTCACCGCTGATCGTATCCTTACACTGTCAATCTCACCATACTTTCTGAAGAGCTTCTTCAAGTCCTGCAGTTTAAAGGAATCCAAAAATGTAGAAACAGGTCATAGTAACTTGTTTTAAAAATAAATCCGAACAAAAGCAATAGTCTGATATAATGTGCCCCAATTTTGAGAACCAGTTTTCTCCACTGAACAACAGCATCAAAGTGGTTCTCAAAATGCGGGCACGTTATATCAGACTATTACCCTAAACAAAATTTATTGCGCATCCTCTTTTTAAGTTTTAAACTAAAGTTAACAAAATGTGAAGGCCAAGAAATAAGCAGTCAATGATGTAGTTATTATGAAATTATTAAGATAACCAAATCATAAAGTTTAAAGTACTACAAGTTCTCTTAAAAGAGGTCCCAGTAAAGATATGGAGAAACCAGTGGTTCTGCAATGCTTCCATCTTTCTTTTGACGTGGTTTAAGAAACTAGTTTCCACAGCTTGTAAAATTTCACAAGCACAACTCAAAGATTCCTAATGGTATTTTCATGGAAATGTAGCATCTTCGAAACAAAAAGGCTATCAGGAAACTATCAAGAACTTTGTATCAAAGCACTGCTCAAATTGCTTTATGCACAATCCCATGATATCATGGAGTAAAACTTAATATAGTGTACATAGATTTGATGAACACGTGAAATAATCTAATCGGCACCTTATTGGAAAATGTCACAGGAAGGTTTCCAACAAACACAGTTCTATGAGAGTTTTCCACCTTTTTTCTTCTTGCACGTGCCTTGTCTGCTTCCTCGGTTCCAGATAATGAACTAAAATAAAATAAAATAAGTGAAAATCAGAGAACCAAACATCTGTTTGAAACAACACTATAAGTTGTATAGTTAGCCTTGCTTTTTGGAATTAAATTGTTAAAATTTTCGGTATTATAACTTACCACAACTATTCAATATGAAGCCAGGAGTAAATTTCTTACCAAATCACGAAGTCTGACAGAAAAAAATTAAGTGCTAAGTTTCACACTGCAAGTATGTTAATGGCGCATAATTAATTGAACAACATGTAAATGATGCTAACAGTAACCACTAGACTCATTGCAATATCAATACCTTGGAGCACCTTTCTGTTCTTCAAGAAGTGACTCATGTACCACACCAGGGGGTGGTGCGTAACCATCTGACTTGTTCTTCTTCTTATGAACAGTTCCGCTACTTACTTTGCTCTCACTGTTCTCTTTATCTTCCACAGCTCGTTTTTTCCTCTTCCCGGATTTACTGTCTGAGCTTACCTTCACAACAGAAGAGCTAGTAGTACTGCTCTTTTCCACAGGTGTCTCTTTATCATTATCACTCAACTTTTGTGTCCTCTTTTTCCTTGATTTTTTAGAACCAGTTGTCTGAACAGTTCCACAATCACCACTCTGATCACCACCCTTTCCAGTGTTGCCCACTATAGCCTGCCCACCACTGGGTTCCCCCTGTAAACCCAATTGAGCCTTTTCTGCTTCACGCTTTAGCCGCAGATTTCGCATCCTCCGTAGCCTTTTTTGACACTTTGTCAATCGGCCATTGGTACCCCCATCACCGGGAGGAGTGACAGACAAGCGCTTTTGAGTTTGATCCATTTTACCATCACCATTTCTGCTCTTTTTTGTCTTTGCCTTCAAACTCTCTCGGCTACTTGGTTCACTTTTGAATTTCTTTACTTTTCCCTTGATCGGTGACCCCTCTGAATGGAGAAACTCTTCCTTACCCTTAGGCTCTGATTTCCTCTTTGGTTTAATCTTTGTTTGCCCAACTGGATCTGGAGTCTTTTTAATTTTGATTTTTTTCCTGGGAGAGTGCGATATGTCCGTTGATTCTCCAGAAAGATTTTTCAATAGGCCAACATCCGAGTCAGGAGAGGTAACTTTGGCAGTTTTATTCTGCTTCGGTGTTTTACATTTTTCTTTTGGTGCAGATTCGTCACCATTTTGCAATTTGCGTTTCTTCTTTTTCTCATTCGTCAACACATCTTTGTTACCTTGACCTTGCAACAGCTGGGCTATACCACCAACAACATATTCACCTTTACCTGACATGGTTTACCTATAGAGAAGAAAAGGGAATTCTCAGCCACGGCTTTAATCAAAACATTTACAGCAACAACCATAACGATACATCATAACTTGAGGTATTACAAATACATGTTGCCTATTAAAGGGAAAGACAAAACATTTTTGATGTCACCTTTAGTTAAAGTATAGATTGCTAATTAAAAAAAAGTGCAGATAGCCTGATGTCATTTGCAGTGCATCAGATGTGCACAGGCCTCATGGGTGGGCCCATTCCGAACCAAACAGCTGAGCTAAAAGCATGAGAATCCGTTATGGTTCTTCGTGACGGAAGTTTTCAAGTCTGCCTGCCTCCTTTACGAAAACGGACAGACGTTTCCATTCATTGCCATGCACTATATGTTGTAGGCATGTAACAGTGCCATCCAGTAGGTTGCTCCTTAACCTATAAAAAACTGGGCAAGATTGATAGTTACCATGTATTGACATTAATTCTCCATGTTAAATGCTGTTCCGTCAGCTTATACTTGCTTTCATGAACAATAGAAAGTGTTCTAAATGGCCAGACAAAGGGCCCGCGTCTTGGTTCAGTATTCACTTTATGATTGACCAAACATGAATAACCAGCACACACTGACCTCAACAGGGTGTAGGACAAGTGTTTCCTCAGTGGAACTATTTAAAAACCAAGATGTGGGTGCTTTATCCGGCCAATTACATCACTACATCACTTCCTATAGTTTCATAGATAGCAAATACACGCCGGGAAATAATACAAAAAAATTCCAAGAGAACCAGACACCTTAATTTTCACTAAACGTTAAGTTCTTCAAAAATTATTGCTTTCCCCTTTAGTTTTATTTTGCCATATTTGTCAATAAAAATAAAGAAATAATTTTCAGTATTACATAACTTGTCATAAAACAACATTCGGTACGGAGTACTAGTATCTGAAAAATTTCTTTGAAAAATACTGAATGTGACCAAACCCAAATCAAGCCCAAGACATTAGCTCAAGTGTTGGTCAAGGAACATCGGATATAGCGGTCCATGATTTAGAGAACCAGGAAATCACTGAATAACGGGCCCGTTACTCAGTGGATGAAACTGGTTCTCTAAATTTGGGATCGCTATACATGTCCTGTGCGCTGCAGTACTGCCGACAGGACCGTGCTGTCAACGTTGCTGTTGACTGTTGTCTAGTGACTAGTGTAGTGCAGTGTAGTGAATGGTGAGTAATGCAGTGCCAGGCAGTGGATAATAATGATTTTAATCGCGTGAAAATGAGCATAGGTTATGCTATCTATGACATGAAAACAAATTTTATAAAGCATTGACATTAACCTAAACTATTCAATGAACACTGCGTTACCGCTTTTAACCAGTTTAAGACAAAAAGAAACAAAATTACTAACTAACCAACAGCAAGGCATGCGTGACCTATTTTTTGCTTTTTGACTTCATGTGCAGGAGAGTTCGAATCGTGTACAATTTAAGTAGCCTGGTAATTTTCACGCCACACTAAATATTGGGGATTTGTTGGTTTTCTTTCTGCAGGATTTTTTTCTGTTAAAATACGGCATGTGAAGCAGGAAGTCAAAATCATGTCTGTTCATCTTCAGGAGTTGGAGCAGGTAAAGGAATTGTTCAGTGTTAAGTGTATGCACTGTGGGAGATAAGTTCTTTATTTTACTGTCTGCCAGTGCCTGGCACAAGGCTAGCGTACTCAGCCTCAGCCAGGCTCAGCTTCTCATCTTCACAAATACACTATATTTTTTACTCATGGACGGCGCTCCCCCACTATTTTCAGTGCTGTGCCACCCATGATACTACAAGGTATCACATTTGGGACTGGGAGTTCCACGGGTGCTTCACTTCAACCATCCATTCATCCATATCAAACACAAAACTTAATAAATTTTCACAAAACACTGAAAACAGAAGTTCACCAAACCATGAGCAATTGTTCTTTCTTCTGATAGCATTTTCAGTGTCCTGTGCCAACGAGTTCGCAACAAAATCGCTGTCAAAACACAAAAATCTTCCCAAAAACCCAATGTATACTCATTCCGACTTCTGTCTGTTGACTTCCTGTTGTAATTTAAGTGCATATTTGATATGTGCTGACTGCTGTGCAGTGCTGGGGTGGCAAATGTTCTGATTTCATGAAATAAAGGGAAGAACTGTGAATCATATGTAATGAATCTAGGTACACTGTTAGTAATTTAAAGTTGGGATAGTCAACACGAACTTTGAAATGAATTTAGGGAGAATTGTTGTCTGACGAAATACTCCCAGTGGTTAGATTTGAGGTCGCGTTTGCCAAATCGAGCACTGATTTAACTTTTAGGATATCATAACATGCTTATCCTGAAAACGTGAGAAAGTGTACTATAAAAGGCTGTGGGTAAAAAATTGGTCACTTGTGTCACTAATTTGAGCAAAACGGTTCAGGTGAATTGCTCAATGAAAATGAAATTTGAACAAATAGATCCCTGTTGCTTGTACTTTCTAGAGTTAGCAATACTTTTGCAGTTGACCTGTCCAATCAGAATGCAGCATTCAAGACACACCTTCGTTTCCAAGCCGCCATTTTACCCGGCAAACAACATGTGCCGGATATAAAACTTATTGCTTGTCGACATTTCTCTAGAGAGCAGAGCTTGCGATAGGTCAATTTTTACCAGGAGCCAAATTCTAGGATTCTCACGGATTTTTTGAGATACTAAAGTTAAGCAGAATCCGTATTGTTGTTTTCTGGCACTCAGTTGGATGTTTTTAGTGTCTTGGCTGAAGTGTCTTAAACTCCTGACTCACGCATTATAAATGTCAAAATGATGGTTTCAATTTACGCAGGATCCGTTTGATGCGGAAGAGTTTGTCGAGCGACTAGTGTGGCGGACCACTGGTGGAATTAGCAGAGACAACGTGGAACAGTTTGACCCAATGACGCTGCATAATGTGTTTACTCGTTCTATCGCTGAGTTGAAGGAGATGGACAAACGTTTGGAGAAACGCATTGACAAGTTGGAGGGTCTGTGTAAAGACGAGGAGAAGGGTAACCGAAAGGTCGTGGGTCATCTGTTAGCTGACAATCAGGTAGTGCCAGTTTTGGAAAAGCAGAACACCTGCAGATTTTCTGCTTCATTTGTTCAAAAAAAATTGCCAGCACTCATTGTAGGCAAATGGTGTTTGATGAGTGGTTGGCAGGCAGGAAGAACTTTGGTTCAATTTTGTTATTGTCGAGTTGCAAATGTAACGTTTTGCACAATGTTTCTAAATAAATTGACGTAGAAAATATATCTGAAACTAAATAAGGCGATCCAGATCCTCCCAAGGATACTATTGTTTCATGAAATGAAGAATATAAATCGGTAAATAAAACAACAAGAATGGATCAATCCATTCTTGTTGTTTTATTTACCGATTTATAAATAACTTGAAGGATTTGAATGATTTCAGTTATTAAAAAGAGCAAGACCAAGTATTTCTCTGCATCATAAATACACAATATAGCTGGTTCTTTTTCATTGTGAGTAGACAATACAAAACGCATATTATATTGTTCATTTTCTTATGAATAATCATTACATTCTGCCTTCACAGGTTGCGTTTGGAAAATTTCAACAGTTGGATGAACGGATCAACTTTGTGGCAACCAAAGTAGTGCATCTGGGTGACCAGCTCGAAGGTGTGAATACGCCACGATCACGGGCAGTTGAGGCGCAAAAACTGCTGAACTACTTTGGCGAGTTCATGTCTGACGAGGAACCCAAGTCACAAATATTCAATGATCCATTCAGAGTAAGTGAATGTGAAGTTAGTTGGCTTGAAAGGTGTTATGTTTTGAAACAAATTTGTTGAGTAGTTGATGGTCATTACATTTTGTCATATTTTGGACATACTACCAGAGTTTTCCGAAGGTAAGCCCATGGGCATGTATTCGGAAAATGAAAATTTTGAGGCGTTTTAACAACACCAAATAAATGCCTGGGTATGTAAACGGAAAGCCATTGTTTTGCTTGACTTGACACTATTTTACTAAAACAGCGTTTTTAAAATTTTTGTTAATAAATGCATAGTTCGCAAACGCCTTGTTCGTTTTATACATGATTAATGCTCCCTAAAACTGAATTTGTGACAAAAAGTTGATGCTGGGTGGGCTTTTAGGAGGAAAATTTCCAAATTAACGTCCCACTGTCTGGACACTTGACACCAAAGTTGTAACACCAAATAAACACCCATGGGCGTGTGTTTGGCATAATTTTAAGTATTTAAAGCATTTGTTTAACTCTCTTATACAGTGACTCTTATGAAATTTTGAAATGATGTTATGTAATTCAATTATTCGTTATGCTTTCATGCTTGTATGGATCCTACCATAGTCTGCGTCAGCAGTCATTTTTAAAGGCTTGTGAGTCGGCTGTTAATATTTTCTTTCTATTCTGATTGAAGACATTTCTGATACACTTGCAGCTCGCTGAGGCTGCTGATGTGCTACAGAAACTGTACCTGATTGCTCAGGAGTTACCAGCTGGAGAGCAGTAAGTGTTGATAGCATCATAGACATGGGCTGCCAACTCTATACATTCACAATGCACAAGGTCTGTGATCTTGCGCACAAGCCACAACTTCCTTATTCGCTAGCGACACCTACCAATTTAGACATTTTACTTTCGGTATGACTATGGTTGTTTGTTGTGTCGTTAGAGCTGGAATTTTGCAATTGCTTTTCCTGAACTGTTTCCAAGATACTCACGACACGAATATTCTACTAGAGGAAGATGTTGAAAGGCTTTTTAATGTCTCCAAATACACGTGTCAGAAGCTGAGATTGCCACGGGAAGGAAGTGACACCTTAATGCAGACATTTCTATGGGAAAGTGCCTTGCTTCACTGGCGACACTTAGTGCATTTCAAGTTCTGCGTTATTTTGTCTTAAAAATGATGTTGCGTGACTGTGCTTTTGTTGACTCGACAAGTGTGGTTTTTGCTTTGGAGGTGTAAAATATTTTTACTAATATTTAAGGTTTGAGAAAGCCAAGCAGAGAATAGAAGGTAAGTCGATTTTTCTGATGCTTATTTTTGTCAGTACTCGGGTTTTTGTCAGTGGTTTTAGGATTAGGATTAAATTGTCTACTTTTTATTTTAAGAATCAGAAGTGCAGTCATATAATGGCTTTGCTCTCTGTACTTTAAAATGTTTTATTACTTTATAGTAAAATACTCACAAAGTGAAGAAGGGCTGATCAATGAGTTCAAGGCAGCGCATTATAATGGTGATATAGTCAAAATGAAAGAAGTTTGCCAGGTGTTGTCTCAGTTCAAAGTAAGTTCTCACAGTATGTCTATTCAGTCTTCTGTTTCAAACTTGATGCATCATAATGTCCATTTTAATTCAAGAAAAAAAACCAATGGGATCTCCTTTTGAAGAGAAAGTTTAAAAAGCTCCCAGCTATTTTTTCAGGATCGTTTTGAGTGTCAAGCACGAAGCACGGATACATGGTCATTGTTTTCTTAATGTTAAAAATACATTTTTAAGTTCACCACTTATCCACTGAGGCATTGCCAAACTTTGCTTTTAGTAGCCAACCTTTTGGTTACAACCTGTCTTTAATGCCCATGCTAAATGATGGTGCTATAGCCAGCAATGGAGGTTTCTGAAGGAACACACTGTTTTTTCTCTATCAAACTTCTGAGAGCTTTTCAGAATCAGCCACACATCACTGTATGTCTTTGTGCAGTCATTGATCTACCACCATGTTGTTTCCAGTATCCGGCCATTAGATTACTAAAGTAGAGATCTGAATTTAATTTCTGGGTTTAATGCTTCAAAGGTGTGGCAATTAGACTTGAAACTCCTGCCAGTATGTTGGGTGAGTTGGCTGAGGAGTTTCTCCACCCTAACTGTTATTCAACATAACGTTTGGCTGTTATCTCTTTCTAAGGGTTACAACCACTGCATTGAAGCATTCATTGAACAAAGTCAGATGGGAATCATTCTGACTGGTGACCTCCATCGTGACATCGTACCTGTATGTACCACCACCAGTGACATTATTCAACAGGTGTTTCTCTCACCTGAGAGTATTACAGCCAAATTTGTGCTCAACGTCTTCCATGGGAAGCTGCAGGTAAAGTCCTTTGTCTTTGTTCCTTAATCTAAATCTGTAATTGGAAAAAAAATCTCCCGTCTCATTCTATCCTTTTCTTTGACCTACCGTATTCGCCGTAATAACGGCCCAGGGCGCTTAGAAAAGTTCGGTTCAGGGGGGGCGCTTATTATAACCCAAGGCGGTTGAAACCCGGTCTCCGAAACGGGTGAAATCGGAAGCTAAGATTCATCAAATTTACGCTCTGTGACGCATGTAATCTATGAAAGACTTTCAACAAAACTTTGGTGCATTGCTATCAAACTTTGCTGCTAAATTACGATCATTTTATAGAAAATTGTGCTGAAATCCCAGGGCGAAAACTCACCAACTGACTGCTTCGAAATCGCCGTCTTCGATATGGCGACTTCAATGCTTGAATAAAAATGGTTTCGATAAAGTACCTGAAATCCTCATTAAATTTTATAAGTAGCGTCTCTAAGGTTTTTAAGTTCCCGTGGAGTCTGGATTAACGGCAGGTTTAAGTATAAATCTGTGCAACATCGT
>NMRA01000354.1:336232-375605 GCA_002633005.1 Phoronis australis | reverse complement strand
CAAGTTTTAGGACTGTAGGTACGTCATTGTTCGCATGTACACGTTCATGGACTGGGCGCTTATTTCAGCAAAGTCTGAAAACGCGTGGGGGGGGGGCGCTTATAGGGGCATGGGCGGTTATTACGGCGAATACGGTATGTGATGATACTTTGATGACATGCATGAACTTGTTTATCAACGCCTCCTACAAACCATGGCCTCTTGGTGTGCACTCTGGCAACTGCCAGTTTTGGGCTTTTTCTTTATTTGTGGTAAATTTAGTTGGGGCTGTCACTTATGTTGTTCGTTTATGGAAGAAGGGTAGCTTCAATTCTGGGAATTTGTTGTGGTACCAAGAAATCATTTTTCTCTGAAGTTTGTTTGCATTTTCTGTGTATTCTTAAGACGCACCAAACCTGAGGATTCAAGAGTGCGAGAGCCGTTTTTGTACTCTATATATCAACTAACTAGGTAGTTATGGGAGATTTTGAAACTTTATACTATTTTAAAATGTAGCACTCTTGGCCCTGGATGTGGTATTGGTTGGGATTCTCTATAAATGTTGATTTTACACACGTGGTATTTTAAAAGCATCTCATAAATTCTTGATGTGCTGTGTAGGTAGGTGTTATAATTGCAAATCTAAGAATTGTGACTGGCACTGGTGCATAGTACCCTGTTGCGTTTGTTTCAGGACTTCATCAAAAGGAAACTGCAGAGCTGCAAGCATGACTGGGAGGACTACTTAATGGTGCTAGACGATTTGTATACAAAGTAAAGTGAACCTGTTGTTAAACACTACACTCTAGTGTACCTTTACAGCCTTTTGTGTACTAAGTAACATGAACGTGGTATTAAACACCGCTCTCCAATGTACCTTGAGTGCTTCTTGTGGCATTTTCTTATGCTCATGGTTTGTGTTTTGCAAGTTGAAGGTTATGTTATGTAGTACTATTACATGACCACGGATGCTTTTGTCCTCTGATTGGCTGTAACACGTTACAACCTCTGATATAGCCTGATATTAACCAAGGTAGTGTAAAATGACAAGTTTCATTCATGCCACCTGGATGACTGATGTAGAAATGATACAGCTGACCAGACATTAAAGCAGGTAAGAGCAAGCTAGTCTGATAAGGGATAAAAAAAATCGTAGAAAAGAGGCGTCATTGGTCATGTAATAAAATAAATACCCATCAATGTCTTGGGCATATCAGGTCTTATGGACATCAGGAGAGCACTATGTGTGATGGATTTTTAATGAGTCTTGTTATAAGTCATGCCTTCTGGTTGCAATTTTAAATTTGCAGTACAAATGCAGTAGACTTATGTTGCTCCATGATCATTTGTTTCGTCAAAATGGATGACGTGCGTTGTCGTCATAACCTGTCGGAGACTCGCAGGTTATTTATCTTGTCATCGGATTATGTAAAAAAGAGGGAAGATGGAGGTATCATCATTATAGGCAAATAGTTGCTGATCATAAAATTGATTTGTTTTAGAACTACCAAGCTGGCTAGTGAATTGCAGACTCTGCTCAAGCTAGGGTTGGACTCTAACTTCATGGCAAAGATAACAAAGAAGTTGTTCAGCCAACACATATCTGAGTACATTGGGTAAGACTTGCCTGAGCTCCAAGTACAAATACTTTTGGGGTGATGGGATTTGTGGGCAGAATAATTTATTTGTCCCTTGAACAAATTTAACTTGGAATTTTTTATTCAGCAAAATGACACTGCAAAACAATAAGTGTTTTGTTAGTTTATTTTTGGTTATTGTATTTTTGTAACTGAATCTTTTGCGAATGTTGTATTTGTTTTTTGTAGTGGTTATTGTTAGTGCCATTGGTTGTAGAGCGCTGTATGTTTTTTGCAGGCTATTTATTATAATTGTTAACTAAGGTTTGTGAATTGTCGTTGTAGGTTGGAGACTAGATATCTGAAAGACAAGATGTCATCAACACTGAAAAGTTACTATGAGTCAGCTGGTCACCAGAAGAAACAAATGGGAGGGTGAGGGCAGATTAAACACAGACCTGATTAGTTTTGCCACTTTGATCTGTTGCGGTACATTACAGACGTAGTCTTTACAAAATACCATTTACCCATTGTGACAGCTAATTCTGTTGACAGGAAAATTTGCTGGTAATGACTATTATGGCATTAAAATTCTAACTAAAGAGTGGCTTAGACAACATAGCAACTTGACGATTTGTTCTCCTTCGTTGTCAGTGTGACTCTGAATTTAGCTTCCACCCAATCGTTGTGACGGGGAATCCCATGTCATTTTGTCTGAATAGTTTTGTTGTATAATGTATGTACATCGTCCTGTATCTCTAAAGTTACTAGAAACTCTCCTCACATCAAAATACTTAATTTAGACCTCTTTCTTACTTGAGACCTTGATTTTCAGAAACAGAGGATTGTATTTTAGCAAATCTAAATTTCCTAAGGTTGATGCTTTTTAAATTAGGAAATCTTGTTTTACTATTGCAAAGTACGCACTACCCGCAAAATGTGATCAAAAACTCTACAGTTAAAATTTTGTCTCAGCCATTCATTATTAGGATCACAATCAACTAACATCTCTGCAACAGTTTGTAAAACATTAACACTTAGTAATGTGCTCATTGAAGGTGGCTGTGTGTGTTTCCACACTGCTTTAGAACAATCAGTGTGGTCATTATAGATGTCTTACCGTTTTGGCATTACAAAGTATGTCACTGGCACTTAGGCAAGAACTGGTGCTTAATATAATCATGTTTTAGTACCTACAAAAGACAGCAATGTTAGCAATGTTTCACAAGCATAAATTAATGCTTTTGATAAATGATGTTTACCACGCTTGAACTGAACAAAAATATTGGAAATATTCTTGGAGTCGGAATTCAAGTTTAAAGGGACACTCGGTTTTAGGGCACAAAAATTCATTTTGGAGGTTATTGTTGGAGTGGGTCGAGTTCTTGAAGTTATTAGCTTTGACCAGAACTATAGAACAACAACAGTTGTGTTTTTGTGATTTTATTACTATTTTTTATAATTGGCTGCCAGCCATGCACTGAAATTAATGCCTATGACTTTAACTCTTAGATGCGCTTAAAACACTCTGCTATTTATTGAGTGAGGTTTGGCTCCACTAGGGAAGTGTTGTGACTTCAATTTCACCTCATTGCTGATCTCCTGAAAATCATTTTTCCCTCTTACAATGTTACACTAATTGTGATATTTTTTGTGCCTTCATTGTTTGCTCCTTCCAAATTAAAGATGGGGCTTTCTTTGGTGCTATCTAAATTCCTAAATGCTACACAGTTGACAATTATCATAAAATGTTACTATAGATGGCGCTGTATTCGCTTCACTTGACTTTCTAATGTGTAGAATCCATGACTTGAGACGAGACATCCAGACTGTGATTGGTATGAAAGCCAACATCAACCTCGGGCCAACTATTGAGAATTATGGCGGGGAAACATTTCTGTCACAAGAGGTCGCTATTAATCTGCTGCAGGAGTCCAAGATGGCATTCAGACGATGTCTCAATGTAAGCCTTTCATATCTGGCTAATTGCACATTTGTAGACTTAAGAAACATTTTTTCAATTGAAAATGTGATTTAAGTCAATGAAATGTCGACATACACATTGCTGTAGAATATTGAGATGGGGCTGCAGTACCTTCCAGTTGATGGTATAGATGAAGCTTTTTAAGTGAATCGGGATTGTTCGTTTTTTTTGACTTACCTGAAAGATTTTGTTTTGTTTGATATGAAAGAATATGTATAAGGTTAACTATTTAACGGTAATAAAAATCAATTTGATTTAGTTTGTGTCCAAAGTAACAGACTGACAAATGTCAATATCAGTATGGCAATTATCTGGTTGTTGTTTGAGTTTGTTTTTCAACAGCTCTTTGGCTAGAATGGACTCTCCATTGGTCTTCTGAAGTCTTGGCCAAAGTGTTTACCTGCTGTTATTTGTACATCACGCATTGCATCCTTCAAAAAATGAAGAAGAATGTACTGTGTTGCTTAGCTTGAACCTCAAAGTAGAATTCATAACAACCTTAAGCCTGCTCCACATTATTTAAGAGACGCAGTTGCAGCCTTTTTGTTGTTGCAACAACTTACTATAATAAGGTGAACTTATACAACAGTTGCAACAATTTACTGTACTTCCATGAATTTATACAACTGTTGCAAGAAATTACTATATTACTATGAATTCATACAACAGTTACAACAAGTTATTATGTTACTATGAATTAATGCAACAATTGCAACTAGTTTTTGTACTACTATGAATTTATATAACAGTTGCAACCAATTATTGTATTGCTACAAAGTTATACAACAGTGTCAACAAGTTACTGTACAAAAATGAATTCATACTCCAGTAACAACAAATAACTATGTTACTATGATTTTATACAATAGTTGCAACAAGTTGCTGTTGACCTGGCTTTACTTCTTAATCGTCTGTCGAATAAAGAAAAGTCTGTTCAGCTTTCTCCAGTGTTCAAATATCAGTACTATTTTACAGTTATCTGAGCAGTCGGACATGCCGAAGAATGCCATGCAGATCTTTGAGGTGCTGGTGCAATATCTTTGTCAGGAGTTTGTGGACTATTCTTTAGACGTGGGCTTACAAGGTATGTTTCCGCTGGTCCATGTGTTGTGAGAATATTTTAGCTAAAATCTGGACATTATTTGGCTGTTCTAATGAAGAATGGGTGCTGGGGCGCATTCCATAATGCTAGACATTTTCGTCGAAAAAGCCTTGGCTGATGGAATGGAAATATTGAGTTAATTGCCATAGTTCAACATTCTAGCCTCGCCGACCAATCACTTCAATGGTGGCCATTTTACTAGTTTAAGCTTGTAATTTAGGGAGCTTAATTGCATAACACTTGCCATGCATTGTTATGCATGATCTTACCCAACTTGCAAGAAGTTCACACTACTGTATGGGCCATTCATGAACTAAAGGTGTGATGAGACTACTGACATGCAAGCATTTGCACATGTTGGGCTGTTGTCACTAGTTAGTGAATTTCGAGGCCCCCAGTTTAATGCCACCTATTGTTATGGCGTTCATTCGTATTTTTTGTGCTGTAATACTTATCTGCACTATCTGATACCACCAAACCAAAAGATGTCCCACTATTTGACAAATGTAGCAAAATGAATGTATAATCGTGTATTTTTGGGCTTTTTTACATAAGTTATCCTTATTTTGCCGTTCCATTTCACAGTTATGGCTATGAAAAATGTGGTTTGGTTGTTGCAGTGCACATTTTCCCCTTGTGGTAGGATCTAGATGCAGATGTGTTGCTTTTTTATTTTCAAATGTTGCCAACTATACATAGACCAAAATAAACATTTCAAAATGAGCGAGTCACACATCTTCATTTATACCCAGATGATCAAAATTTTCAGGCGAGGAAGGTAGACTAAATGTACTCTACATCTCTTGCAGCCGTACCGTTGCCTGACCCTAAGTCGGAGCCGGAGATCTACTTCTTCAGTGTGGTAACGGAGTGCAACGCTATATTTCATTTATTTGAGCGACAGTTCACCGACAGCCTTATTCCTCTTGTCAGGTATAGTTCTTACTGCGCTATTTTCTTGTTTTCAGTTTCCAGTTTTGCTCTCCAATCATTCTTCAAGTTAATATTTTACTATAATGTTATAAAAATTTGGTATTTAGAGTTTTTTGCATTAGCATTTGAAACCGGTGATCTCAGAGTTAGGCATGTCCATCTGTGGTGAAAATTGGTTAGTTTTCGGTTTTCATTAACTTATGACTGGCTTGTGTTTAACATACAAAATACACTGTTTTCGGGAATTTTGTGCATGGATGCAACTCTGCATAAACTTTCTTCTTAGATCTAAGGCTACAAACAACTCATGAAATGGACACTTAATGGGCTAAGCTTACCATGTTCCTGTTTTTTATTTATTTTTGATTATTTGTAGTTATTAATATTCTTTAAGTTGTTGTTGTTTATTGTTTTTAGAGGACCTTGTGGTAGACAAGCTGACGTTTTTACCCTCTCTAAATAAAGATTCACATGTTATCTTATCTTAATACCTTATTTTCCTGGCTCAGTCCTAAATGACAATTTAGTCAAATTTTCTGAAACACGTGATAACGTTAAGTTTGTAAGGAATTATGATAGCGATTTTGACATTAAGAATAATTGAAAATGGTTGTTTGGCTCTTTTATCGTGTCGCTTCGTAATGCTTGCAGCACAACTCCGCAACACACGGATGCGCTGAATAAAAAGCGTGATTTAATGGAGCAGATGGAAGCTAAGATCAGCGTCGGACTCGACAGAACTCTGCTGGCCATGACAGGCTACGTGCGTCACATTCTGACCACGGAACAGAAAAAGACGGATTTCAAGCCAGAGGGTAACCAGCCTTCTGGTCTTGATTTATACTCGCAGGTATATCGACCTTTCTGTCATTTGTCTGTCTGTCTGTTTGAGTTTTAAACATGCTATAAACTCAGATTTTCTAAGATTTTTACAGTTATTGATTACAAATGACGCAGTAAAGTGCATATGAACACCATTGGCTTTGTTTTGAAGTGTAGCCATGTTCATTTATAAACCTATAGTAAAACCTTACTAATTTAGGTGTAATATGTCGGGCAGATGAAATTTTATTTTACAAATTTTAGCGAAAGACGTATAGCATGAAATTAATTCCTTGACATGTTCAAGCTCTGGACAATAGCAACCTTCAAGAAATATCTTGAAAAACTGTGGGCTTTCGCAACAAAATAAGAAGTCCTTGAAAAGTTAAAACCAATGGTAGATCCAGGATTTTGAGTTAGGGGGTCGTCAGGGCACAGGAATAACCAGAATTTTGCTTCACGCACGTGCCCAGCCTAAAATATAGGGATGCAGGGCCTCAATTTTTTTTGGTTTGCAGACCTTATTACTAAAAAAAGTTAAACGGGGTTTGTTCAAGACCTATGCGTTGTGCATTCTTCCCCAAGCCCCCTGGGTGCATGCGTATGCTAGTCGGCAATTCGCACCCCAAACTGCCAGAATTTAACTGATAATATGTCAATTTTGTCAATTAATCATGTCCATATTATAGATATTTTACAGCACCTAGTTCAAAATTAAGCTCACAAATATGAATTCTTTGACAAGGAAAAATGTCAAATTTTCATTTAAAAACGAAGACTAACAAGAATGATCTTTTGTGTCACACACAGTTTGTCATTGTATTCATGTCAACATTGCAAGTCGTTGTGCAGCAGTAAACTTTAATGGCATTAGATTGAATGATAAATAACCTGGAAAATTTTCCTCTTTTTTGTCATTGATCATTCTAAGCCCTGGTCACTGAGCTATTTCAGAATGTGGCTAATAGGCAAAATATGATTTTTCGGAAGCGCCAAGTGCATAAATAAGGTCAACCATACTGTTAAACGAGCCAAGTGGAGATCCGTTTTAAGGACATCTGACTTATGCCAGTTTTTTATACAAGCTTTACTGTAGTAACCTTTCATGTTCACAGGCCTGTGTCAAGTTGTGCAAGTACGTTCGTAACCAGTGTAAGGTTGTGCGTGAAACCCTTGATGGTAAGAATGTTGATGTGGTCCTGGCCGAGTTTGGCGTCCAGTTTCATCGCGTCGTCTACGAACATCTTCTTCAGTTCCAGTATAATCTTACAGGTGAGTGAAACATTGTTAGGGTCTTAGAGATAACTGTTGCCGGTGAAGTTTTGTAATACATTTTTGCGAAATGCAGACACTACTGGCATCTTGCTGCTGGAATTTGGAAGCTCAACAGCATTACAAGGTAAACTCATTTGTTTACTTTTCTTTTTACCGTGGAAATTCCCTAGATATTCCTGCATTTTCTAGCCGTGTACTTGGTAAAAGTAACTATGTTTCATACACTGTTGCATGTGAACCAGCATTTAAGAGGAAAACAGACAACTGATAATATGGCAGTGTTTTTAAGTTCCATCAGCATCAGACTGCATTCTTACAGACATGTGGTGAGGCAATAGTTGCTATTATCAAAACGTTTGTTATCATTTCTTTGTTAGTTAAGTATAATGCTGTTCGGTAAGTCACTGGCAAGAAAGGCCATCTTTTCTGATTTTTTGTTTCGTGGCCATCCGTAATATCCGATATGGCTAGGCTGGTAGACAAAATCTTTTATTTTTCTACGTCTCATTTTTGTTTTGAAAATATTTTGTTTTTGATATTAAAGGAACATTCTTTTGTCAGATTGCAAACAAAATTTATATTTTATGGTTGGTCGTGCGAAGTGAAACAGGCTTACTTTTTATGTGCCTAGTTGTTTATGTGTAGGCACACTATGACATCATACCTGTCTGGCCACCGTTGGTGGCGTGAATTTTATTTGTTTATCTATCCCTTTGAAATTTAGCAAATAGGTATCTATTAGGGCAACATGCATCCATGGCTGTGTCTCCTAAATCCTCTGTAGGATTTTTGTTACATTTGACAAGTATATTTTTATGATGGTGACAACGTATGACAACGACTTTCAACTGGATCTCACTATGGTTGTGCCCCCTAGTGACAATCTTTATCCATTACCTTTGGAGTTTTTTGACAGATTTTTATGAAATGTGCTAACAGCTTCCTACTAAATAGATGGATTCAATGTAGTGTACACCACCTAGTGGCCATTTTTATTATTTTTAGTCTGTTTTAAAGTCTATCTCTATTGGCCAAACCACTCTAAGGATTATGTGTGAGAAAAGCATGGTGCCTGATAATTTTTAGGCAGCTTCAACTACTATGACACCCCCTAGTGGCAGCTTTGCTTTCTTTGCGTCTCCAACTTCGGATGTGTGTATTCAACACTAAAATATAAAATGTTCTTTCCATGGAACTGTCTGGTCTGAGATGAAATATCTGATTGTGAGTCCCACTTCTTACCTCTACTGTGGTTACTTGTGTTGTGTGAAAGTTCTGATGTTTTATTTCTCTGTCTACCACCAGGGGCCACTCTTGTCCTAGCAGATGTCAGTGAGTACAGGAAGCTGGCCAAGGATTTCAAGATCAGCATTGTTGACCAGCTTTTTGACACACTGGTAGCCCTGTGTCAGCTGCTTATTGTAGGCCCAGGAAACGTCAAACAAGTCTGCAATGGTGACCAACTGGTAAGCAAGCTTGTGTATCTCTCCTTGAAGTTTCAGAAAGCAATTTCATCTGAGAAATGTACCCTCTGTGTAATCTTTGCATTGTTGTGCATGAATTAATTTGTTTTGTGTTACTCGCTGCATCATTTCAGTTGAAAACTTTCCCAAACAAATATTAAAATAATGCTGTTTTATCAAAGCTTCATTTTCAAATAATGGTGTTTTAACACAGAATCACGTTTTCTACTTAACGAATTTTTAGTTTTATTTTTTGAAAATTCAGGGTTACTCTACTAAATGTTGAATGACATCATTCTTCACATTTTATAATCTTGAAAAGTTATCAGGACATCTTGTACTTTGCACACAAGTAATATTGTTCATCTTAATCATCCTGTGTTCTAAATGGTGGATAACGCAAGAAATATTGCCTTCAAATATTACGTGAATTGCCGTGATATCCGGTTTTGATACATACTTCCATAGTGTGTTCTGAGTTAAAGCAAGCAATGACATGTTTTTGTGTTCGATCAGTATTTATTTGACAAAAGATTTCGCATGCCATCTATTGACACCTTTTGAATCCTATTTTGGTAATGTCATATAGATTTCTGCAAAAGCTTGCATGGCCTAAAAATCAACTTTGCTCTGGCTTTCAAATGGTGTCACCTAAGAAAAAATCTATTAAGAGGCTAAAGACAACTGACTTGGTTCACGAATGTGTGTACTCATGATCGACACCCCACAACTCAACGTTTCCGAGAGCACGTCTCTAGAATTCTTTGTGATTTCCTGACAAATAGCAGTTTAATTAAAATAAGGAATTGGCAGCTCTGTTTAATGTACACTTCTGCTTCAAATTTGAGATTTTTCAAAAACGTAAACTTTTCAGTCATCCGCTTCCTTTGCTTCTTCAACTTGTAATTATCCGAGTTCAAAAATGCAAGTTTTTGGGCTCATGGGGTTTAGTTAACAGACTACAAGTGCGCAGTGCAGGCTGTTTGTGAGTACAGTGTACTAGGTAAGGCCTTCAAATTCTTGTTTATTCAACGAAAATCGTGAGGACGTATTTCGTGGGTGCACTGCCAATCTTGGGTACATAGTTGCTAATGAAAGTAAGATCTAATCAGCTGCCATCAGTGGTCAAGATTTCTTGGCATTATCCCTATGTGTTAACCATCAAATTAGTGTCAGTCCACTTTAGTAATGGGAGGCTGGGTCATACAAAGCTTTGCTACGTCCCTGTAATGGTCAGAACACTATGGCCAAGATGATGTACCATTTGTAGCAGAAAACTCAGACATCATGAAGAGATGGGCGGTTGATTATCACAGGGCTATCTGCCTCAAATATAACGCGATTTGGACAAATAGGAATAAAAATGCTGTCACGTCACATTTTCAAAAAATATACAGGTTTTGGATTATTTTCTGATTCAGGTAACCATGGGAGCAATTTAGCTCTTGTAATTTTTAAATGGTTTGTGGGTGTGCTCCAACAATGGTTGCACCCATTGTATGCACCTGGAGAGTTGGGAAGAATTAAAATTGACGTGGTAGTAATTTTCAAAGTGCTTAGTGCCGTAAATCTGGCCTAATTATTATGAAGTTTTTAATTTTGGCTTTTTAATTTTATTTGACTGGGTCCAAAACATCAAAAAGACGTCATACTAAAGAGGGGATTAATTCATGGTGTATTGCACCATTGACGAGTGGCAATGGTTTTTGTTATGTCTCTTGCTACACTTTTGTATTTCAGTCTTGTCTTGAGAAGTCTGTTCTACACTCATTCGTACAACTCAGAGCCGACTACAAGTCAATGAAGCTTGCTAACCAGTTCAAGTGAAATCTCGTCGATGCCATGTCCAGGACATTTTGAAATGCCGTGCATTCGGAAGGTGATGTGACTGTCACGGAAAATGGAGATTTTTATGAAGGGCGAGAACATGCGAGTTCATTGCAGACTGTAGATGTGTTGGATATCAGTCAATCCGAAATGTGATGTTAGCAAACCCTCTGCATGATAAATTGGCAAAAAGCACCAACAAGTAAACTCATATCATCACAGTGTATCAATTATTTAGTTGGTCTGTTTTCCTCTTGGGATTTCTTCAGTCGCTCTAACATCCAGTAGACAACATGAATTCTCCATTGTAGCTCTGTTGGGATAAGTTCATGGAGTCATCTCAGATTATCTGATTGGTTTCCCACAATCCTTTATACATATGACATCGCAAGCTACTGACAGCACAGCATCATTTTTTATTGAACAGATAATTATTGTATATTTAACTTGTATAAGCTATATTCAGTTCCAATCAGTCATTGCTGGAAATATATGTATGAATTATGATGTCAGGTTTAATTTAATTTACTTTTGATGGGAATTGATGCAAGTTGCATTGGTTGAGATACGCTTACAGACTGTGGAAACATAATGCAATTCAGAAGGGTACGAACTTGAGCTTATATCCCTTACAGGTTTTTCTAATCACGAACTTACCCCTCCCCTGCTTTTTGCTCACCAGTAAAACTGGGCAGTGTCAAAAAATGTCTTGAAAATTAACAAGACAATCTGGCCTTAATTACACTCCTGTCATTTTGCCAAACATTGTTTTGACAAAAGGCACCATTACTTGCTTCCGAAGCATGGCATAGAGTTGTGGAAAGCAGCCAGGGGGGGGGGGGGGGNGTGTGAACACCTCAACCAACAGCAGAGTACGGGATTAACAGATATTCATATGTAAATAGGCGCGATGCACTCAACGCCAGCGTGAAGGCGTGCGTCAGAAAAGGGTGTCGTGCTTTATTTCCCGAGCTTGTGGAACTCCAGTGAGACATTCTCGTTGCTGGTGTTGTCACTGAATAAAATCTTTTCAATTCCTAACTTACATTGCTGGATCATCGTTTTTACCCTTTTTGATTGCTTTTGGATTGATTGGAATTGAAACTATATAAGATTTTACGAGTGTTCACAAAATTTTGATTTTTTCAAGGAGCAGGTCCAGAATAGTGACTAGCATTAACGTCAATCTTTCACTTTTCTTAATGGTCTCTGATTTTCCACGCCATTAGAGAATTCAAAGACACGTGGTTTGGGAATTTTTGTACCTGGATCATGATTCTTTTCAATGTAGACAAAATTCGATTTAATTTGAAGTTAAATCGTTTATTGTTCATCAAATTCGGTTACGGCCAGCAATTTTGAAACATAACCTCCCTAATTTAAATTATGTCTATTGTTCCGCACAGTGGTTTTATCTCGTTTGAAAAATGAAAAAAATTTGAATAGATTGTCCTGATGCTTCTACTGTTGCCGTTCCGCCTTCAGCGCGAAAATCTGGACCGTCAAATTTTTGTTTTGTTTTTCCCACTGGAATTTATTTACTTATTGTGATATTTAAAATGAGGGTGACCTCTTCAGTGATAGCACTGAATTCCAAGAGGGCCCTCAACAACAAAAACAGTACTATAATACAATGAAGTAATAAAACAACTATTAAATATACGTGAAAAAGATACAATTAAAACAGGTTGAGAATTAAGACAATAAACATATGACAAAGAATGGTGAAAATTTAACTGAGAGAGATGAAATATGTTATGAAATTACTCTAAACAGTGAGAGTATTTATGACAATGAGAAAAAAATGACATGATTAAGACAGGTAGGGTATAAAAAGGTTAGGTAAATTACAGCCACTTTTTTGTATTAGTTTAAAAGTATTTATTGAATTGGACCGTTTAATCTCTAGGCTAACAGAATTCCATATTGTAGCAGCAACATAGATAAAAGATCTCTTGCTAGTCTCGGTTTTAATTTTTTTAAGAGAAATATTTCCAGCGATAGAAGAACGTGCAGAATATACAACTTGACTGCTATTGAATTTTCGGCTGAGATATGCTGGAGTCAAGCCACTGATACATCTCTACATACAACAGGCAGAGAGATATTTATTTCTTTGTTTCACTTTCATAAATCCCAGCTTGGAATACAAGTCATCGACCTTGGTGTCCCGAATTCTAGTACCCAGGCTCTATTTTGGATTACTTGGACTTTGCTGACAAGTTTGTCACTAGTATGCCCCCAAACCGGTAAACGATAATCAATATGAGGCTGAGAATGCAAACGACCACTTACTCGGCTGTGGCTACACTCTTCTTCAAGATGGCGCCGCTGTTGCTTGTTGGGTAGCGACTGAGACACTGGCTGCGATTTCAGGTAACCCTCAAATAAGCCAGATTTACAAAAAAAATAGTTGGTTGACAGTACGTTTGGACGCCATTTTTGTAGTTGGTCGGAAATTTGCTTTCAGAATCAAGTGTTGACTTTGGGCAAGGAAGTGGTGTTTTTAGGGCGAAAAGTGCCGATTTTGCGTTTTTGCCCCTTTTCTTAGTCTACCTTGCTTATCTGTAGGACTGCAACTAAGGGTCAAAACTACAAGAGAGAATGAAGTTTCTGTGCTCCTCTGTAGGGTTTGTGATGTGAAATGACCCAAAACTTTTCATTCTTTGCATGCAGTTTTTGACAGAGTGAAGAAAGGGTGACGAGTCCATTGACTTGTGTTCTTATAGGAAAACCCCTGTGAGAACTGTTCTATGCTCCCTATATCTAATTCCCATGTCCTCTCCAATTATTTAATTTCCTTTTCCTTTTATTCCTTTGAATCATTCGAACAGGCTCCCTCTGTAGGTTTCTGTTCAATTAGCGTCGTGTCCTACGTGGACTTGTTTTCATAGTTCCTTGATTAAAGGAACATTTTCAGTTTTACCACGGAAAAACGCAATTTTAGATTGAGATTATTAGCCTAGTCCGGCGTGGGTGCGTGGGTGAATTTGTTTCGCCGAAACGACAATTTTTAAAGTTGTCTGCCTAATATTCGCTGAAATATAAGCCGATGTCTTCACCAGTTCAATACTCTACTATTTATCGAGTTGAGTTTACGTAACTTCTCCAGCAGAGCACTTGATTGCGACCGCAGTGGTTTTAGGTTCGAATGCACGCTAGGACCGCATGAAAACACTCTTTTCCCCTTTATCGAAATGATTATTTTTCTACTGGCAGGTGTGATTGGACTAAAAAGACCCAAGTATTGTTTGTTCGGGGATGCGATTAATACGGCTTCTCGTATGGAATCGACTGGCGAAGGTAGGTTCAAGACTTTCCGGAAAGTTCTGAACATAAGTCCTAGTTCACACATTCCGGATATGGGACTTTTAGTGGTGTTCCTAGTTCTGGGCCAAAAAAGTGGACGCTTGGATATACTTTTAAAAAAGGAGACAGAAACGTAAAATCCGTACAGAAGATGTCACGACACGTGTTTTGCAAACTGAAAAAGATAAACTGCCAAAAACCTGTTACAAACACATCGAAATGATATCCGTTCCACCCCTTTCTTTCAGCCATTGATACGATTCATGTTTTACATTGTCCGTGTTCGAAATTCACCAAACAATTAAAATTGTGTTAGTCGCTCTGAATGTAAGCAAAGGTTTTATAGTATCTTTGATGTAAGTACTTATTGCATTTCTGTAACCGGTATCCCTCGTTATAGGAATGCGAATCCAAATGAGTGAACCGACGAACGAAGCTCTGCAGAACTTGGGCGGTTACGTCACCGAGCTACGCGGTGACGTGGAGATTAAGGTACTACAGCCGCTTTTAATGCGTGGCATTATCTCACAAAGACTTGCGTGATCTTGCTTTTTGGTCAGCGTCTTGCGTCTAGTAACGGAACGTAGCATTTATCATTGTTGAACAAGTTCATCGCCTCGTCATTTCCTTTCAAATGTCGCCATCACTTAAACGTATTGAAATGAAAGACAATTTGGAAGATGCTTTCAACGTTTTCAGCTTGTTAAATGATGATGATGGTGGTGGAAGTGAACGCATAAGGTTCAGCGATTGGAAAAAACTGAGACCTGGAGATCATTTGAAATTTAAACATGCCTTGTATGTTCACCATGCTATTTTGGTTGATGTAGACATTAACAACCGTAAATTGAATTTGATACACTATTCTAATGGCGAACAAGAAGCAGTATTGTCATTGTCAAATGCACTAGCATTCAAATGTGCTCCATATAAAGCTAGCGTTAGGGAAGAAGAGAGCAAAATTAAGAGATCCGATGTCTTGCTTAGGGATAACAGGCCATCTTTGTTTTTTGGTGAGACAAGAATCAAAAGGGCGCGTGATCGACTCGGCGAAGAAGACTTTCATCTCGTCAATCGTAACTGTGAACACTTTGTAAATGAAGTGAAAGATGGCATAAGCTATAGTAGCCAAGTATTGAAAGTGAAAGCGGCAATCCGTGTCGGCTTCGCGTATGGAGTTTTAGCTACTGACTCAGTGTTAAAGAGGGCGCAAAATGGAGCTTCAGCTATTGATACGCTGTTAAACAGGGCACGAAATAGAGCTTTAAGTTCAGCTATCGACCTACTGTAAATAGGGCGCAAAATAGAGCGCCAGGTATTGGCCTACTGTCAAACAGGGCACGAAATGGAGCTTCCGTCAGCTTTAACATGGCGAGAAATGGAGAGCCCGTCTGCTTGCACCTACTCTAGTGTTGATTTCTAGCTTTGGGAAAAACTGATGTGGTTATTGCTTCATAGTACTAAGGTTGCCTTCAGTCGTCAGGGTAGTTCTCCTATCACTGAAGTCTGGATAGACCATACAATTCACGCAAGGGATAAAAGAAAAAGCAATTGATGGCGTTACTTTGGAAGAGGACACATATAGACGTGTGCACGGAATATGAGTGCGACACCAGGACAGCGTGCTTAATAGAGTAGACTCTACATTCAATTTTGAGTGGTTGCGTCTTGAGCGGTGTGCTGGTGCAGCGTGCAATAAATGTGAAGTTGGCTTGGGGGAGCCACGGCAGAGTATTAGCCAGGATTTTGCCCGTCAGACATTCGCAGCCCCCAACTGCCACATGGAATCTGGGAGAATTTTAGGGGGGCCATGGCCCCCTTGCCCCCCCGTCTAAATACGCTACTGTGGCCCACTGAAAGTTGAGACCGAACTACTAAACCTCTAGGCACTGGCATTGTGCCAATGGCCCAAGACAGTTCCAAAGGATGAAGATGAAAAAAGTCGGTCGTATAGTGTCTTCTCCATTGTGCACAAATGAATACTCATGGGCGGCGCACCATAGCGGTCTGGAGGGATAAAGCTCCCACTTTTTTCAGTGCTGCTAAGCCCATGATACTGCATGCGTAATTTTCAACAAACGAAATTTTTAAAGAAGGCGATTCAGCGGTATTTTCAACAAATCAGGCAATGAATAAGTTATTAGACTCAAGTAATTGTGTATTACAAGGATTTGTATTCCTGGTGTTACATTGCATTCTAGTTTCTGAAGAAACGAGAGAAAGACCCCAGTGTTCCAGAGGCAGATCTTCATCATGGGACCTAGTGCTTGACGAATGCCGCCCCCTCCCGGTGCATGGCCACCTATTCTACTCGGGGACATCAGTTCCATAGCCAACCCTGTGGAGGGACCTATGGTAGAAACTTGACCCCGTGTCAGGTTGCTCTGGGCATCATGGTCTCCGTGGATGCACACATACATACAAGTACTAAATAAATGTGATATTGATTCTTGATTGACGATTTTTGATGGTTTATTTGATAACATACAATTCTAAGTCCAAAAACAACACAGTGGAGATAAGAATAGATATACAATTAATCAAATTAGTAAGAATACACTTGCCACCTACCGAGAAACAGTTAAATGAGAGCCTTACATGTCCGTAGACGTTTAAGTTCACTTTGGCGCATTCAAATAAATATGAAGGTATCTATACAGTCAATTCCAAAATGAAATTGATAAAATAGCAGTTCCTCAAACTGGACGTGGTGACTCACTAAGCACTGGTTATTTTAGCAGAACGAGAAAGCTACCGAACTCGATACCCAGGTCTGAACGAAGCTGTGCTCCTTCGGTGTTCACTTTTGATAGCTGTGTTCACTGGCCGAGAATATTTTCTGTTTCAGTCTCAATATGTAAGAATTTGTCTTTGACCGAGGTAACGATGCCAGAAACGTGTAAAAAAAAACAAATCAACAGCGCTTCAGTCAGTCTGACATGTGAGTGTTTGGATTGTTGCGACTTGTTCAGAGTGTCACACTTATAATTGGTTTAATAAAACGTACTACAAAGGTTCGACAGACATTTCAAAGTACAATGGCTTTATTTCAACTAAACAATAATACGTAATCTGTGGCATTAATTAGTCAGTAGAATGATGCGCCACCTACTGTCAGTAGAGTGATGTGTCACCTACTGTCAGTAGAGTGATGCGCCACCTACTGTCAGTAGGTTGATGTTCCACCTACTGTCAGGTGCAGCACGGGAAATCTACATTGTCCAAAATTTTTGTTTTGTTTTGTTGTATGTTATTACTTATGCGAGGTGCGCGTATGCGGAGTTTTGGCGTGCCTAAGAAATCCCATTAAAACCCACTGGTCGAATTTTCATTTCCGATCTCTTTATAGAGTAGTAAAGACCTTTGAAGTCACGCCAGATCACGCCTTCCCCAAACGAGCTGTTTCCTTTCAAATACAAACCGTTGAGGTTGGCGAAATGGCAAGGGTCACCGTACCACCACCCGCCTTTGTATTCTTGAGAGCAGTTTCTTGTGGTGTCTACGTTCACCTGGTCAATTGTCGTGAAATTCTTGCGATTGTGTCTTGCAATCAACGAGTCACCTTAAGATTAACAACATAGGTCACAGTCAAATTCCAATATACATAACGAAACAAAAGAAGCGGTAATTATAATTGCTTTATCTTATTCACCTTGGAACCAGGAGATATCTTGCGCGCACGAAGCCTAAAATAAATATAGAGGGGTGCTCTCCAGTATGAGGACCTTTTACTGAAAAGAAAAATCGTTCAGACTTATAACCTCTGCATGGCACGCCGAATTCACGTGACAGTGTAGCCTCGAGATCAAAATGACTACTGCAACGTTGAAACCTCAAAATGCAATAAAATCGAACATGTAGCTATTAAATTAAAATACCATTTAGGTTAATCACATTTGCGGCTGACATTGTCGGCAAAAAGTGTAATTTGCGGTTCAAAAAGACAAATGTAATATTAATAGCATTTACGTCTATGGTGCTGAATTCCACAGGGCGAGTCAACTTGTGCTAAAATGTCTTCGCTTTTTTAAGAATGGAGAACATTAAAATTTACGAAATCTCCATTTTCTGTAAGTGATTTTGCATCCAAACGGACCCAGGGGTTCTTTATAAAAAGGTGAGAGGGCGCTTTTCCACAAGCCTGTATTGCCGACTGCCGAGCCCTGACCGGTTTTGGTCTTGAAGTACCATGCAATTTGCATGTAGTTCTGCTTCGTTAACAGTATTGAACGAAAAGGCCAGGGACATCAAGTTTATTGACGTAGTCATAAGGCCGGTTTAAAATATATCAACGATTAAGTTTAAGGATCAAGAATTTTGACAACTTAAGGAGGCCCTTCATACAAAACCATTCCAAAAGATCTCCATGGGGATTACCGGAAATCCCGGTAACGCAACGTAACCCTTCACTAGTGCTCATTCACCAATCTGAAAACACATTCTTTGACAGTCATGTCTTAGTAAAATCTTACCAACAGTACTATTTTCCTCGTTGTATCCGTTCACAGTTAGTCGATACTTCTCACTTTCGCCAGCCACACGAAACTCATCATAAAGTACAAAAACTGTGGTGTTTTCAAAGTCTTCTAAGTCAATCCTAAGTTCATAGACAGTTGACCCATTCGTCATGTCGTGCAAGACGTCGTTTCCTGTGTAGAAAGACAACTAAACATTTGCAAACGGGGCGCGTAACATAATTTGTTGTAGAAACTGGTGTCAAGTCGATTGAAACTAATGCATTCCACTTCGTCCGGCGTCTGATGAGAAGGCAGACCATGAGAGGTCCCTTCTGTCGTCTTATTAGCATAACATTGGCATACGAACTACAACACAATACGTAGGAACAAAATCATGCATACGAAACGCAATGGCAGCTTCATTGGTACGAATGATTTGATGATGGTGCGTCTGATTTTGTTCGAATGGTTGATTTACAGTTCGCATGCATGATTTTTTCGTGTGGTATGATGTTGTGGTTCTCACAGAGGGTCCAGTGGTTTAATAAAAATGTTTTTCGGTTATCCTTTCTAGGGTACATAGTCTTACTCCCTCACGGACTGAGCACTTAGTGTTCACTTTAACAGCGTTTCTCATAATGCACATCTTTTCTCAGGTGCTTCTTTCAAATACAGTTCTTTTGTCCTAGCCCCACACATGTTCCCAGTCAAGTGAACAAATTTGATGAACTACACCACCGCAACTTGTCCGTCCTCCAGAAAAGATTTGCGGTTGATGAGAAAAGAACTACAGTTGACGCTTGTGCATAATGTCAGGTGGGGGAGATTGCTGAAATAATTAGCAGCGTTCCATTTATGACCTCTCTACCTTTCCTTATACACTTAATTTTTGTTTAATATTTATTTTCGAGATTAATTTGAAATGTCACAAAATGTGCGAGTTGTTGACATTTAATTGAAGAACTGTTGGAATGAGCAGTATTTTTATATGTAAATGAGGGGACATTGATAGCGGTGAATGGGGTGCTCTGAACTGATGTAACGGTTATGTTAAAAATATTTGTACAGTGAAGCCCATTTACCAGATAATGGAATATGCCAGCCATTGTCACGGAACGTCACAAATGAACCATTTCCCATTAAATCCATTTATCTTTTAGCATAACCATCACATTGTCATGATTTGTTGCCATCAGTATTCCCGGATGTTGTCATTATGAAATCAGCAAAACTGATTCTAACCCGCCTATAATAGCATGCGCACCTTCGCTTTTCCATTTTGAAAACCAACTTAATTTATTCTCAATTCATTTGCCTTTTCAGAACTCAGAGCTGGGGGGAAAAGTTAGTCATTTCATGTTTAGCTGTGCTACTTTCCGACTCTCCACTTAACACTATACGTTTGTAAGAGTGGTTACGATCGGCGCCAAGTAGGAAATATCTCGCTTATTATCAAAATTTACGTAGAAACCGGGGGTATGAAATTAAACGGTGTCCACTGTACTTATTATGAAATGGGTGCATTGCTATATGTACTTGTGTATGTACTTAAGGCTGAGTACCTAGCCAGTATTCATGATCAGGTGATCCAAATCCGTGCTTGTAGTAACTCCAAGGCAGAAAAAAGTCCTGTGTTCCGTCAAGTCGCTTTTGAAATATCTAAAAAAGTAAAACATTTATCAAGTCTATGACGGACAAGTTAAACAAAAAGAAGTCAATGATATATTCAATAACGTTGTGTTGAGAAATTCCCAGAAATTCTGTTTAGAACATATACTGGATTATTACTGAAAGGCGGAAATACTGGGGTCCAGTGCCCGGTTGCCCGAAACAGTCCCACATAGGGACTTAACTATGTTCCCCAAATCTATTGCATATTTGAGGGCTTGTGTAAATTCACTGATCGTCCTTTTTATGGTGTTTGAGTTTGATAACTAAGTCAGTTTGAGACTTCAAAAGCCCGGATACAGATGTGATGATTTTGGGTTTGGCTCATGCAGCAAGCATTTCTGCATCACTAAAAATTGTTAGCAGGAATAGCCCAGAACTCCAGAGTAATTGATTTGAGTTCAGTCAATTTTACTCATGGTCGAGCATTGTTTGGTTCACACATAATCACAGGAACGGTGACTCAGTGCTTTTCAAAGGTAAAGGCTAGGTCAGAACTCTGCAGTTCCTGGTAGAGATAAAATTAAAAACAAAAATAACGCCTGATACCGTCCATCCCCCTCCGCCCGTTTCCATATCGCAGTAGACCAACGCCTGGTGACCGTAACTGGTATAGATGTTGTAAACTCCGCTTTCTCTTGCACCCAGATTGTACCACTCCGAACAATCTAGAAAAAGATGGGCATGAGCTGTCTTACAACATCTCTGTGGCACTTTTTATTGCCCATCTTACCAGAGATTACCTATTATACTTATTTACCTTATTCATTTTATTGTAATTGTACTAGTCATAATAAATGACCTTATATCGCCTACATCAGTCTCCTTTCATCTCTGGTAACGAGCTTGCGACGCACGTATCATTTATCTATTATCCGGGACATATGTCGATCATAAATATTTACTAAACTGTTAAAGTTGAGAATGTACAATTAGACCATTGTTCATCAAACTAAAATTTGTCTTAAAATCAAATTATTTGAAATACACACTGTCACTAAACAGTATCACCTAAAGGTCACTTTACGGTTGAAACTGTACTAAAATCTAAACTTGGCTACTTAGGCACTTACCCTATAATGAGTTTCAAACATTTGTGCTTACCATGAAAGGATTTTTATTTCCTTTGCCATTAAAAACATGCAGGATGTTTAAAAGAGAAACGAATATTTTTTAGAAAATCAAAGCTTGAGCAGTCCTCCACGATGTTTTGTCCGCTGAAGTTCAGTCGCAGGTTATCTCGATTGAATCAGAATGCCTAATGCCGATGCTATGATGGCATTGAGGTTGTGTAGGACCTCACTGACAAGTCAATACATTTAGCCAAACATCTATAAAGGTATAGAATTGAACTCAGTAAAAGCATTTTTCTTCCGAAACCTCACATAGTCATACTTTTTAACAAAATTTCACAAAAATGAAAAACACATTCATAGCAAGACAACACGATCAACTCAATTACATAATCAGTGGTATGCTATGAATGTTTAAGACGATGTTGCAGTTTTCTAAATTATCGTTTCGCTTACTTTTTATGCTACTTTAATTTCTTATAAAGCTTAATGCAAAACTGGAACATTTAAAAACAATTCCTTAGTGTGTTTTGGATAACAGTGTATAAAGTATATCTGGAAGTTTCACATGAATCCGTTCAGCCGCTTTTGAGATATGTTCTGAAGTTGGCTAAAATTGGAAATTTTTTAGGGTCCTTCATCAACTTAAAGTCCAGTTTCATAAGCTAAATTATCGTTCAAACGAAAATGAAGGTCTGTATGAAGCCGCTATAAACTATTTTCTGGGGTCTAAACGACTTTCTCCACAAACGTATTTCCTCTCCCACAGTACCGGCATTCTGCTCTTGTCTTTGCCTCGATATTAAGCGCCAGAAATTTCCTTGACGACAACAGTGTTCCGGCTGCGGACATTAACCCCCCACCCCCGCGACAAAGCAAACTTCGTGAGCCTGGGCGGAGTTCAATAATGCTAGGACCCCGCGAGGACTTCGCGAGATTAAGCGTGATATTGCCATGTATTTTAAATAAGAGCACGTGATTTTGGTTAGATTTTTCTCGCCACGAAACATCAGTTGAAGTCTACCCTCGTGTTGAAGTATCTTCACAAGTATATAAAATTTGTTCTGGGTAAGGTGTAGGATGAAACCGAATTTAAGGTGATAACTGACTCAAATCTAAAAGTTGTGTTTGAAAGAAAGCGCGAGTTCACTGCTCTTGAAAAGTTTCTGGGCCCGAGTTTGGCAAATAAGAAAAATAAAGTTCAAATAAAACAGAATTTTTGTATGTGACACATCAAATCATAACATTTTAAGCAGTGGGTCCTTGGAGTCTCCAACATTTGCCGCGAACACTTTAATCAATAATGGTCCAAACAAGCCGTGATCTTTAATTAGTATGTTGGTTTATTTCATCTATAACAAAAAGATGAGAGTTTCTGGAATAATTGAATGATTCGAGAAAACTCGTAAAATACCTGCGATCGGTTTTGTTATTTCTTCAGCTGATTCGGAGATCCAACTTTGCCATCCTTGAAAAAGTGCGAGTTTGCTATTGGCGTCACATAGCTCACAAACTGAGGAGTTCTCGTTGTAACTAATAACTTCACACCCGCGGTTATGTTCTAAGCAACTTGCGACGCACTCGGAAAATAAGCATCTCTTCATCAGGAAACAACTTGTTGCTTTGAAACTATCTCGTTTACTGAACCAAACTTCTTTTAATGATGTATTCGTGACGGTGAGGAAAAAGAAGAGAAGAAATATTCTTGGAATGCCATCCGCCATCACCATCGGCTTGATGCGCTTAATTACTAACTTGCTGATGGAAGCTGGATAGTATATATAAAAAGAACGATTTCCACCAATAAAGTAATACGATAATTTAGGTAAATGTCACTATCGATTAGATCAATTTACGTATGTATATTTCCATTAACTGGTCACTGAAGTAGTTGTTTGTGCCATAAGGGAAGGGGTTTTCCACAAGTTCGGACTAGAGAGAGTGAAACTGGCACAGGAACACCAATATCAGAAACATTTCTGTTTGCAGGCTTATCTAAAATAAAACGTGAGGCTCGGGGTAACCGACAGAAGGGCACGCACATCCGTCCAGTGCCCAGTACAGTGTCATCAGATTAAAAGTAATGAAGATATCCCTTAGAAATGTAAAATTATTTCAAACACAGCATTCGATTTGGTGACCTTTTGTGTTCGGCGACATGGGAAAAATTCCAAGTCGTCACGAGGTCACCAGTGCGACTATCAAAGTCTAACAATAATTCTCTCTAAATTCGTCTCAAAATTCATGTTGACTTCCAAACTCCGCACAACATAGCAGGCCCGTGGGAAGGCAAAACAAGTGGTCTTCGGCAAACTACCCCCCCCCCTCCCTTCTACCACTTCGTCCGCTAAAGGTGGGGGGGGACAATCCCGGCAACGCAGCCATCAGGACTTGAGTAAACCGTGAACCAACAAAGCTTTTCTTCGAGTAAGAATGGGTTTCAGGCCAGCGCACGTGACGGGTTGCTGGGAGATGCCTCAAGTATCTGTAGCTCAGGCCTAACTGTGAAAATATCAAATCAGTGAACTAAAGCTCAGCTATGATTCACTTGAGAAAGGCAGCTTAGCTCGTACCTATAAGTCTGCGTTGGCTTTAAGGCCCAAGATTGATTTTGTTATGATACAGTTTTGGGGAAAATTCGTTTTAATGTGGTCACTTTTGAAGGAATTTTTTGAAAAGGGGAAATCCCGTGAGGCTGCTTCAAAATCCCTTGATGAAACATCACCGCTAGTCCAATTTGTGGTGGCTGGAGAAAATGATACAGAGTGTGTCCAAAATGCACACACTTCCAACACTTGAAGTTAAAATTCAGTTCCTGCGGATCACTTAGATTCTGTCCTGGCCAACTACATGGTAGAACCTTATTTTTAGTGACGCGCTCTGTCTATGTAGTTCACAAACGAATGAGAAGCCAACTATTCAATCTTGAAGAACAAAAATTAATTGCGCAATAACTTGGAAACTTAAAACATCAAGTTAGTGCGAAGACAACGTTTTCAAGTTAATAAGCAACGAGTTTAGTTTTATCTATTTCAGTACTAAATTTCTTTTTCGATCTACGGTTTGTGGAGTTAAACCACGAATCTAGATCCTAAGTTAGTAAAAATTTACTTTGTGAGAACATTTTGGTACCACTTGTCCGACGCTCAGAAGAATTCTTGAGACTTATTTCAGATAGACAAAAATCGTTTAGTGTACTTTCCTATTTGGAAATCTGATGATATATTAAGATTTCCCAGTGTCAGCTTGCAACTAAGTTCATTAAAGATTCATATAAGATTAGCTTCTAATTGTCAAAAAATCATCTATCAATCAGTCGTTTTTCGAGATACATAAACATGTAAAATCAGAAATGAACAATCGATTCCATGAGCAATGCATTTACCTTGATTTAATGATTTAATTTGATCTCATGTTTATGAGTTTAAATGAAAAATCTTGTACTTAATTCAAAAATCAAAGCACTTTTTTGTCATTTGAATTGTGAGTATATTTTTGGGAAATGTTTGAATTCCATCAATGTCCTTGAGAGTTATTTTAGATAAACGCAAAAATCTTCTAAGTGTACTTCACTATTTGGGGGCTGGATTATAGAGTTTTTCCAACCTGCAGTTGAATTCACTGAAACATCACCATTTCTTACAAGATTAGTGGAGGCAGAGGGCCGGAGAGGCAGATGTGACCATTCGGTGACGTTTAGCAAATACCCTTTTCCATTTTGCGGTCCTGCACGTCTCTGGCTCAGAAAATGCATTTCCATACTGTTGGCCATTCGTATAAGTGAAATAGTCCTGCACTTGAGCAATGTCTCCGTAAATGCATTTGCTATGCGTTGGCTAATGTTTGGTAACTTCTATAATTTAATATTAAGAATATTCCCCGATAGAGACAAGACAATTGCCCAGACATATTTGGCTAGATATATAAAACCTGTAGCAAAACATACCCTTCATGTTTTTTGAAATCCTAGAGTCAACCATTTGCTATTGGTAACTTGAATAGTTACCCCGACCTGTGGCCAAGAAAATGTATCAATCAAAAAGCTAACACTTCAAAGGGGTCAAATACGAGTTTCCAATACCATACGGTAATATGATACCAATTAATAGCAAAACGGTTATCAAAAATACAATTCTAAAAACACAACTAGGACACTTTGTAGAAAATATCTCATTGGTGTCTATTGCTAGTTTACAGATAAGAATAGACTGGTATGATACTTGCATAAACCTGGCTAACACTTCATGAAGCTCAAATAGGAGTTTCAAGGGATCCTACAAAATTTTTGGAAAAATTGTTCCCAAAACCACAATTCTAAAATTACAACTAGGTCGCATCTCATAGGTGTCTATTGCCACATGTAGTCCACAGAATGAACAGACTGATCTCATACTTGAATAAGCATAGTAGCCAAAAAGATAACACTTCATATGGTAATAATCTGATACAAATTTATAGCAAAATCATCCACAATTTGTAAAGTACAACTGTGACGCTGTGTAGAAAATACCTCATTGGTGTATATTGCAAGTCATGAGATATAAATAGATTGATCAGTAACTCGATTATGCATGATAGCCAAAATAAATATTTGATGCAAATTTACTTTTTCTAACCAAAACAACAGCTCAGAGTTCACTACAGAACTTAGCAACATAGGATCAAAGTAACCGTCAGTAAAAAACGTCACGTTGGAATACATTCTGTCCATCATAGTCTTTTCAAGCTGGCTTTTCTTCAATGCCTGGAAATTATAGATAATTAGAATGAACAACAAAGTCACCACTTTTAAACTCCTCCCCCACGCGCTATCATGATATACCCCTCCCTAATGACGTCATTACAACCAGAAAAATTGTACTCTAGTCGGATGCATTGCATTATTTCCAAATATAAATACAATTACAATGAATATCGCTGACCGTAATTCAGTTCAGACACCTCTGGCTTAGTGTTGCGCATAACAGTGGCCAAGATATCTGGACCTCGCCTGTACATATGTTGATGTAGAAGTCAATGTAAATGAAAAATTCATGAAATATTACAACTAGTTGTGAACATCAACTCTGATCATTTTAAAGAGGATGAATTTGGAATTTGAGTTCTTACCAGTGACAAAATGATGAGACAACATGAAAATGACGAGAAGCTGAATTGGTGATGGAATCGTGAGACCTCCTATGCTATCTTGGTGTCCTTAGCATACAAAGATGACTGCAGAGTTGGGTTCTTGTGGAGCTGGGGCCCCTGCAAAGAAACCTGAGTATGAAGTTTTTTTCTCATGACCAGATCACCTCACATGAAATTAGCAGTGAAGTGATTGGGCGATCATTCCTCTAACTAAATTGCGTGATTAATCTGAGTGAACAAAACAGGGAATAAAATGGTTGCTTAATATCTATTCAAATTGTCTGCCAATGTTACACTAGCACAGAGTTCAAGTATTGATAAATGATGAGTCGAAGCCATTCTTTCTGACCACTCACACATAAGCTATATTAGACAACCAACCGCCCTAAACTTGTCATTGCATAACCAGACTTGCACACCATGAAAAATGCATTTCAGTAATTTGGACAATACATCTGAAGACTTTTAATACGCTTCAAGCATAGTAAAAAATTCACACCTTTTCAGCGTGTCAATTTATATGTTCATTTGGTTAATTTCTCACTTACTTAAATTTGGCTTTTAAACAGTTTCATACGTATAGTGATTTGACCACCAACTTCCACAATTCTTTAAAGTGTTTGATTGGTAGACTGCACTTGCAGCAGTGAAAAGATCTGGGTGTTCAATGAAACAATTTCTTACTCAGGGTACATAGTTATGAAAATGCATTCGTCAACTGTAGTATATACAAAGCTAAAATACACAAAAACACACATGCTCTCAAAAATACTCTCGTTTCTTAAACCAAGAGCATGTACTACTGCATTGGTTGTCAAGAATCATTGACCAGTACCAACGGCTATGTTGATAACATGAAGATGAAGGTAGTATACTCGGGAACCCAATGGTCGTCCGCCTAAGCATAAAACCGGCTTGTTGTCGTACTCACCCAATCATTCCACTTCAAAGTTATGATCTGAATAGGATTTGATTTAACTCTCACAAATATATAGCATTCGTTGATTCAAACGTTTTCTTTTACTTATGCCGAGTTGTTCAACTGTGCATTGCTTTTCGGCAGCCATTTTATAATGACACCTATGGTCGTCATATGCTGCCGCCTTTTGAAAGAACAGCAAACCACACAGAAAAAGGCCAAGAAAATAGTGGAAAGTGGTATACAGCAATTCTACTTCAGCCACAAACTGCTTTACTAGTATGATATCGATTTTTAAATCGATTAAAATTGATTTAGAATTTCAGTTCTGGAAAATAAATCACGGCTGAGCCCTGGATTGTTTTATTCCAGATATACCTTACTTATTTCTGTTTGTGACCTCTTTATTTGACTTTTTGCTCTTGTTGTACTTAACACCACTTATCTTTGCTGTCTTACTTTTTCTTTTCAGTTTCTCTTCATTCTCTGTTAACACCTTGTCAGCCAGAACAGAACTATAACCCTTTGAGACTTTGTCGGCGCAAGTTGATCATTGAACCTCAATACAATTGTTCTAATAAATTACCCATAATCGTATTGTTTGATTTTTTCTCATCTTTAACAGGCTTATGCAATCATAAATAAATAAATAAATACCCAAGTCGCATTTGAATTTTATTGCTCAATCTCTTCTTTTATTTTTGATTATGTCATGCTGTGTTGTATGTAACAATGCAATATAGTGAAATAAAGTCAATGTTTTACTTTATTGGTGGCCATTCTCTATCAATTCAAGTATTTTAATTTTCTTCAAATAAATTCAAAATGCTTTAATCAAAAATGTCAACATAAATGTCGAGCTCAGTACTGTGTTTTGCAATAAAAAACAAGTGGACAATGTTTTGATGACCAAGGCGTGGGTCGAAACTGTTAAGCACCCAGCGTGTTCCATTTGTCTGCTGCGTTTTTCCTTTGGCCTAAAAGGTGTCGGTTAGTGCCTGGGACAAATAGATACATTGCATAGACAATCCCTGAGTTGCTTTTTGTTCCGTCTGAAGAAAATTTAATTTCGAAAATATCTTCTGAAAATGAACAAAAAAGTGCATTAGTAAAATCGACAAGTTTTTAAGTGGTCTAAAAAAAACAGTCGGTAAATGCACTAATTTTAGTCTCAGTTCTTCCATGCGTGTTTCTCCCGAGATGTTTGTACCTAACGTGCAGACGAGCACTCCAAATTGGAACGCTAAGTCCCGCGTGGTTGCGCTGCACGCGAAACAAGATGGCGGACGACCTTTGGAGCCTGACGACGATAGGTTATACGGACTATAAATTCAAAGACTTCCTGAATGAAATTCACACGAAATCAACGAGCACACCACCCCTACCCCCACCTTACTAAAGCCTACTTACCTAATATCTTGCATATTTTGATGTAATGTGCCCTATAACGAGCAGGTAAACCAGCAAATGACTGTTGACCATCCCCTGAGTAGAGAGAAATGAAAAGCTGGCAATCGAAATGCTAGCAGCAGACACCTGATAAAGAGACAAATGTGGTTAAATACTGTAATCTAATCATTACATAAAGAAACCAAATTAAAACTTAAAAAGCATTAACCGTTAACATGACTATAATAAAAAGTGAAAGGTCATCACAACTTACCCAAAGCCAAACAAAACTCTTGCAGTATGACCCGAACTAAGGCTGTCCTGTCATTTTTGAGAGATGGTGGATCAATACCAACGTCCAAGAACCTCTTCACGTCATACACAGTATACTTTCGCTTAGCCATAGCAACAGACACGAAACCAAAAATCGACCAAGAACTCGAAGAAAAACACCTACCTGGAGGACTCACAAACCTCGACTGCAAAGCAATATTTCCCGCGGTTGATGGGAAGCGAATGTTGGGCATGCGCAGTAATATATTATATCGAAAACAAGGGTTTTATGTCCTGAAAATAATAGGTGCGTCGCAAGCTCCGTTTCCAGAGATACAAAAAAGACCGTGTATAGGCGATATAAGGTAATTTATTATGGCTGATAAGGTACAGAAATATGAGTGTACAAATAACATAAAGATAAAATAATAATCTCTGGAAAGATGGGCAATAAAAAGCGCCAGCACTCAGGTAAGAGGAACTACCCAAAGTAGAGGGTGGTAGAGGGTGGGAAAAATGAAGAGAGATTAGCTCGAACCTAAGTGCTGCAAAGCGAACTACAGATGGCAGGAAATATAACTTTCTTGAGAACAAAGGAGCCCTATGACACGTGACAATCATCAGTCTATGGGAGCCAGGAGCTGACCAAACTCGTGGCAGTAATACAAACGAACCAATAGTGAGGCTGGAAATGGAATGTCCTAGTGCCTTGAGTGCAGGAGGACCGCGAAATGCAGAATGGTGAATGTTGGCCAAATCCCCTTTTGTCCACTGACGTCACACGCATGCTGGCGCCCCCAGTGGAGGCCATGAGAACTCGTAAACCGAGTTAAACACTGATTTAGTCTATCAATACGGACCAAGTAGCATCAGACAAGTCACAGATTTGCGGATAATTCTATGTATCGTGACTTTCGTCAATCCTCAAAATCTAAGAATTAAGAATGCTTTTGTGGTATGTTACATAGTGAATTCTGAGGTTGCGGCATGATAAATAATTTTGCTCGGTTGAGTGTATGAACTGAGTCCTGCGTCCGCGGGTACTGGGGCCTACTACGAATGGCCACGATACTTAAGTATGCAGAGGTTATGTAAAACTTACGTTTGAGCTTCTCATGATTTACGGCAGTGATAAGACGTCTGCTGCCTGTGAGTTGAATGTGGCCGAGCATTCGGTTATTCTGTTTTTCATATTAAAATATTGAAAGTTATGTCGACCAAAATGGTATGTTTTGTTCATTCTAAGTCGGCGAGTCGCATTTGCGAAAGGTTTGCCTAAAAATCCGAAAATAATTCCATTCANCGAGTGCCATTCTCTTGGCTCCCCTGACCACACCCACCAAAGTGAACCTGCCAGACGGCCATTTCCAAGCATCAGGATACCCATAGAGCACTGTGGCAGCAAAGAAAATTGGTTACCTTTTCATGCCCAAAATAGCTCTGGGATCCCGGTCTACTTGTGTAAACGAACTGCAGATTCTACAAGGGCAGGCTACCAGTGCAAAGTCTCCTAACCTCCATTGGGGGGCGCCAGCATGCTTATGACGTCAGTGGACAAAAGGGGATTTGGCCAACATTCACCATTCTGCAGGAGGACCGCATGCGAATCTACACAAGGGGTTATTGGACCAGTCCGACAGATGGGGGTATAAGAGGGACGAGTCCATATTCTCGCATAAATATTATGCTCGGAATATGTCCCGAAAATAATAGGTGCGTCGCAAGCTCCGTTACCAGAGATACAAAGGAGACCGTGTATAGGCGATATAAGGTCATTTATTATGACTGATAAGGAACCCTGGCAAAGGTCAACTGACTAAGAGTTGCCACGTATTTGCATAACGAAAGGGTTGGTTTACGGTTGAGGGAAAACGCTCGGGAGGCGAACATAATTTTTTGAGTATCTTCTCATATGTTGTAGATTTCACGAAAAGGTGAGTGTGAAGTGGTGGTCCTGATCCTGCATAGCGAGGGAATGTATATTTCGACACTTCATTTTCTGTTTAAGTAATGCCAACAAAGTTTGAAATAGGCATAGCTCCTGATTCCGTGGCTTGGCAGCTTGACGTACACAGAGGCGCATTCTTAAGTGAAACGAAACCAGTAACTTTTCCCTAAAGACAGGCTCATCAAACCTTCCTACTTTTTCCTACTTTTTGGCCTGTTCCTACTTTATCCTACTCTTTTCTGAAATTCCTAATATTTCCTACTTTTTCCTACTTTTTTTCTCATTGCTCTATTTCGGTTTAAGGTATGCTTTTGGAGGAGTGAGTGGTCGTTTTAAGCTTATCAGAAGCAGCACACGAAGGACCTCAAGCACAAACAATGCTACCAAAAGACTGTGTAGTTGGAGAGCCAATAGGACTTCATTCACATTTTTGAGTACAAAAGGTTTGAGTGCGTAATTCTATTGTAAAATACCTACCATTGAATAACAGTTGAAAGAAAGGGCATCTTAATCCTGGGCTTTGGTCCCTGGGGGGTACAAAAGAGGGCCCAATCATCCATTTCATTAAAATTTCGAGTGCAACATCCGTTTCAAGTTTATTTCATTCACCACTCAAATATAAAAAATGATGAAACTTAAGACTGAGGTTATTGATTAAAACGCCTACTAATTAATGACCTATTCACTATTTATAAGTTTAACAAAAACTTTTTCCAAAAGATAGTTTAGTAACTCAGAACACCATGTCCACAACTTAAGATGTGATTTTTCATGGATTTTGCAGGTAAGACAGGGTGTTTGGACCCTAAGGAATAACAAGACCCCCAAAAATGAACTTGATTTCTGCTATGGATAAAACATTTGAAATGAACAAAAATACAACGTAAGACATAAAAAATCCTAGTTATTAATTAAGGCAAATTAATTAACAACCAATTAACAATTTATTTAAGCCCGAAGTGCAACAAAAAAGAAGATAATTTAGCAACCTTGGACACCATAACCACATCTGAATACGCAATTTTCCCGGGTTTAGTTGATAATACAAAGGGGGGTGTTTGTACCCCGAGGGACAAGACCCCGTTTGCAATTTTTCCTGGGGTTAGTAGGTAAGACAGGGGGTGTTTGTACCCCGAGGGACACTAAGACCCTGTTGTAGGTGGGAACTTGTTTTTGAAGGATCTTAACAGATATGAGACTCAAGCTTCACGAAACAACTCGAGAGGGAGTCATTCAAACTAGAGCTACCTGTCTTACTCACCAAGGATTGGTCGAGCAACTTCTACAGTCCACTTCTAGATGGAGGGGAGGTGTATATCGGCCCGGGTGATGGGAGAGTGCATTCGGTGACTTTATTGAAGACGGAGGAGTATGCACAGAATCAGTTCCATCACCAAATTGTAATCACTCGGAAGCCGACACCAGAGTCATCCTTCACATGAGTGAGGCAGACAAGTCCACAACTGGCGACATGGTCATAAGAGCTTCTGACACCGACATTCCAGTTTTGCTCCTACACTATGTCCATTGAGTTACATCCACGGTGTGGATGGAGGTTGGGACTATAAGAAAAGTTGATCTTCGTTCTTTGAACTTAACTAAGATTGATACTGTGATAAGCCAAGCTATCTGTGCTGCACTCAGTCTCGACCTACACGCGTCCACTGGATATGACTATTCCCGTGCATTTGTGAGGAAAGGAAGGAATTGACCATATGCAATCGTGGCAAAAAGTGATAAGTTCCAGAGAGCTTTTGCTTCAGTGAGCCGTGAAGTCCCAACAGAAAAAGTCATCAAAATCTGGCCGGATTTTGTTTGTGTGTTGTGCGGAGCAAAGGAAACTTGTCAAACTCTACAAGCACTGGTTCAACATAGTTGACAAAACCTACGAACGAAAGTCAACGCTAATCACCCTTTTGAGAAGCTTAAAAGCATGGAGGGCAGTAGCATTCCACCGTGTGAAGCTGAACTACCACATTTGTTCCTTGACTATGGGGTTGGGCTAACTTCCAAATCTTGGACATAATACCCACCAATGGTTATGAAATGTTGACCACGAATTTCGCATCATTTGATTCAGTGGAGAACAGATGCCCATTGCGCTTATTCCAGAGGTTTAAGTCGAAATGGAGCCAGACGATAATGATGGCGATGGTGAGAGAGATGATGATATGGACAGCAATGAAGACGAATATCGTGATCCTCTACTAAAAAAATGGAATCATCTGATGAAGAGAGTGACGACAATCACGACTTAGATATTTGCAGTTAAATTACAGCAGAGTTAATTATTATTGCCTTTTGCATTTCAGTTTTAACACATGGAACAATAAACTATGTCATGCATCACAGTTGTTGCCACTAGATATGTCTCAAGCAGCTCAGCTTTAATTTGAAGCCAGCTTATTTAATTACCCCAGATGTTTCTTAACTTAATACGTTTTGATCCATTTTTGTTGTATTTGAGAGTAAATTGGTCATGTCGTCAGATATATTTGAAATAATATGTTTTATCCATAGTAGTAATCAAAATTGTCGTATTTCATCCTTTATACAAGTTCAGTTTTGGGGTCTTCTTATTCCTTCGGATCAAAACACCCACGTCTTATCTGCAAACCCCAGGTAAAATCCAGTCCTAAGGTGTGGATATGGTGCTCAGAATTACAAGATTTTTGTTGACTTTAAAAGCTTAAAGAAATCGTTAATTGTTCGTTAATTAACAAGTGTCTTTATAAATTACACAAGAAATTTTCCGGTCATAACTTGCATTTTTGTTCATTTGAAATAATGTGTTAACCATAGTAGTAATCAAAAATTTAGTATCCTCTTTTATTAGTCCATTTTTAAGGGTCTTCTTATCCCTTGGGATCCAAACACCCCCACCTTATCTCCAAACGCCAGGAAAAAACGCGTCAACTTGAGGATATGATGTCTAAGCTATCTTTTGGAAAAAGACTTTGTTGCACCTAAAATTTTAATTAAATCGTTAATTGGCCGTTAATTAGTAAGCCTTTTAGTTAATAACTCTAGGCATTTCCTTTTTTAAGTTGCATCATTTTAATTTGAGTGGTGATTTCAATGAAAATAAACTTAAAACGGATGTTGCACTCAGGATTTTAATTAAATGGATTTTGGGTCCTCCCAGGGACCAAAGCCCCTTTCCTTCAATGGTAGGTGATGTGTAATAGAATTACTCAGTAAAAGCTTTTTCACTCAAAGTGTGAATAAGGTCCTGTTGGCTCTTCAACTAATGGTGAAAACTGCCTGTTACATGTCGATGAGGTGAACGTCATCGGTAAGTATCGATGAAAACTACTCCTGAATGCCTGCTCTTGTTCCTACTTTTCACTTCACAGTTCCTACTTTTTCCTACTTTTTATGCGCCCACATATTTATATGTGGACGCATTATGCCGTCATCTCCGTCCGTCCGTACGGGCGGCGTCCGTCCGGCGTACGGCGTCCGGCGTCCGGCGTCCGGCGTCCGCTGCTCTATCTCCAAAACCCTTGGACATATGTTCATGAAATTTGGCACATATGTTCCATTCATAAATGGGACGGCATGTGCGAACTTTCGGATGGATCCGACTACCGGTGTGCCCCCTAGTGGCAATTTTAGTGTTTTACGCTTACCTTTGTATCTTCAAAAGTCCAGAACGGATTTTCATGAAATTTGGTATGTAGGCACTTATTAGTGAGATGACGCTATCCTCCCGTTTTCAGATGGATTCGACATAGTTTGCGCCACCTAGTGGCCATTTTTAGTGTTTTCGAGTGTGTTTTTGTGCGTCAACCCCTCTATCAACCAAACCGCTCAAAGGATGATTGTGAAAATTGGCATGTATATGCTTACTATGTAGAGGATGGTTGACGATGATTTTCCGACGATTTCGACTACTGTGGCGCCTCCTAGTGGCAGTTTTGTTTTTTTTCGCCTATGGCTGTATCTCCTATACCGTTCGCAGGATCTTTACAAATTGTGTAAGTATATTTATATGATGTTAACAACGGAAGATGACGACTTTTGGTCGGATCCGACTACCGGTGTGCCCCCTAGTGGCAATTTTAGTTTTTTACGCTTACCTTTGTATCTTCAAAAGTATTGAACGGATTTTCATGAAATTTGGTATGTAGGCACCTATTAGTGAGATGACGCTATCCTACTGTTTTCAGATGGATTCGACGTAGTTTGCGCCACCTAGTGGCCATTTTTACTGTTTTCGAGTCTGTATTTTTGCGTCCACCCCTCTATCAACCAAACCGCTCAAAGGATGATTGTGAAAATTGGCGTGTATGTGCTTACTATAAGGAAGACAGCTGACAATGATTTTCAGACGATTTGGACTACTGTGGCGCCTCCTAGTGGCAGTTTTGTTTTTTTGCGCCCATGGCTGTATCTCCCAAACCGTTTGCAGGATCTTTACTAAATTTAGCAAGTGTATTTATGTGATGTTGACAACGGACGATGACGACTTTAGGATGATTCTGACTACCGGTATGCCTCTAGTGGCAATTTAAATATTTCACATTGACCTCTGTATTTTCATAGGTCTTCAGGTGTATACTTTGTGTTACGTCGTGACTATGAAGGAAAAGTTCCAAGTAGAAATTTGTTTCTGGCATTCTAATGCTGTGCTAATCTCGTATGTTGGTAAATTTGTTTTTAATTCTATGTGTCTGTGGTGCTTTAAGCAACTGATGCATAGGATGTGCTTGTATTATGAAGATCACTCACATTTTGAAACCTAGCCTATTGAGGAGACAATGACTATGCCTTTCCATTTTGCAAAGTACAACATACTACATATATGCCCTCTACTGGCCACTTTATGGTACCTATAAACAACCCTAGAAGGATACCGTATACGATGCAATTGTGGGCGCATTTAAACGCTCTGCGTTGCTCTTGTTTGAAAATGTGTCCCACTTTTTCCCTACTTTTTTGCAGAAAACTGCTTGAAAGCCTATGACAAGGGCAACACTAGATTACGTTAGAGTTGCTGTAGGACTACATTGAATGTTACGGTTCATCACTGTCACCTGCTTTCTTAATTATGAATTTCAAAGCTTTATTTGCTACCGCCTAGTACGTCAAGGTTGTGAACAGCCGATATGGTTTGTGACGGCCGTTGTTTTTGTGTCTGGGCTTTGTTATGATTGATTTCTGAGCTATTGCTACTGAGTGATCAGGCCCAATGACTTGACTTTCCCATTTTATAGCACAAACAAAGCAAAATGGTCGGACTATGTTGAATAATTCCATGGTTGAATTCCATAAAAATAGAGGCGAATCTACAGGAAGGGCCGTCTGGGGGTTTAACCCCGCCCCCCCGGGACAGTATCAAAAAGGAAAATAAAAAAACCTGGCCAGGAAAACGAAATCAGCTACAAAAGAAAAACAAAGACAAATCTTGCACGGGAAGGAGGAAACCCCCTCTGGACCGATCCCCACTCGGCCCTTCGCGCCTCGGATTTGCGCGAATCCTAAACCCCCGCTTACTGAAAACGTAGATCTGCCACTGAGAAGTAGCAGTTCAGTTGAAACATTCGGGCTTCAAAATATTTTGGTTACTGAAGCCACTCTGTTCACAGTGCGACATGCATGAAATTTTTCATTACCTAACTGCCAAACAACATGTTGTAAAAGTCCACGACATTTCGTGAGTCTGTATAAAGCTAATTTGGAAGAGAACCAAGAAAAATTCATTCCGGTTTTAACAGTAGAAATGGTCGCTTGGATTTTTGACTTCTGCCTGAAAATAGCGTATGTGCAGGAAATATTCTGACCGGATCTCAGTAGGATAGTGCACGTTAGTATTGGCTTACGAAGTTATTGTTTTATCACGGTGTACTAACATATTATGTAAACGCCACAAAGGCCATATTTGTCGTGAGCGTAATCAGCAACTTAAAGTGTGACTCATGTCTTTAAGTAGGGCACCTGGCGCAATTCGTTGCATTAAAATGTCTCCGGTTGACTTCAGTCATTATGTGACTGCTGTGCCGGAAAAAAATTGGAAAAAATTTCGTTGATATCTTCTGAGCTTGCTACATTCACTGTGTGTTTTTTGTTCATTTTCTTGGTTATGTGAACGAAGTCATAATTCTACTTCTTTTGCAGATTCAACTGCTTGGCCGCTTTGGAACCTTCACGGAATCAATCTCTATCAGGAATGTCCAGCTACGACGAACAAATCAGTTACTTTGACTTGAAAAAACTGTCTCCGGGCGATCACTTAAAATTTAGAGGAAAGGGTGGCTGGTATGAACACCACGCTATTTTGGTTGATGTGGACGAATGCTGGTTGAAACTGATACACTATTCTAACAGCTCTCAGGAAGCATTGCAATCCCTGACAAATGCGATATCATCGGTACATGGTGCATACAAGGCAAGTATTAGAGAAGAATGGAAAAAAGTTGATTTCCACTTAAGATTCTTCAGGGACAACAGTCCTTCGTTGTTTTTTGGCTCTGAAAGAATCGAAAGAGCTCGACAACGACTCGGTGAAGAATGCTATAATGTAATCACCAGTAATTGTGAACATTTTGCAAACTGGGTTAAAGATGGTCAAAGCTCAAGCAGTCAAGTACAGAACGCCGCTGTTAAAGGCGTAGGTATTGCAGCTCTTGGCTTAATGGCATATGGTGTTGCCCGTCTTGCCAATTATCTTACAAATGACGAAGTCGAAAAGGAAGCTCCTCAAAACAGTCGTCGGAAGTAGGTTCAGCCTGGACGTTCTCCAGTTTCTGAGTGAAGTTTAAAATAGTGCATGTTGAATCGTAGACAAAGCTCTTAATTAGGTCGTTACTAAATCGTAAGCCTAACGGGGAAGAAAAATTGAGATTTAATTCGCTAAATAATAACTTCATGCGTGCACCCAGCCTAAAAATGGTGGGCTCGAATTTTTGAGAATATTGACCTTTTACTAGAAAAATGTGGACCTTTACAAATAACAGGGTACGTTTAGAGCTGTGAATTGTGTATTCGCCGAATTTTGATAGTTCCTGCCTTTTTAGTGAACTTTTGGATCATTTCTACTTTTTCGGACTTTTTGTTTCTCTGAGAAGGACTTTTTTGCCCACTTCGCCAAATGGGGGCTCGTTCGAGCTCCCCGAGCCCCCTGGGTGTCGCATGGACTTTTTACATCAAAGTGACATCTTATGAGCATGGAATTTGTTGTTTAAGATAATATTAGGGAAAACGTTGAAAAAAGGATTATTTCACACGACAGAGGAAACAAGTTTGGGTCGAAGAAAAGATCTCAATTGTAAAAGTAGCTTGCTTCATTTTGGCTACAGGGAGGTCTGCCATCAATCCGTTCTTTGTTTTTCTCAGTAGAAAATTTCCTTATTATTTTTAGAAATTTCAGCAATCCAAACCAAGCTTTTAGTTGGCATCGCCTTATCTTTCCAGCTTGTCTGCGTGGGTCGTTATTCGCTCGCACGTTTGTTTTATCTCAGTTACTTGATGACCGTGTTACCTGATTTTACCCGAGTTAGAGCTGGTGAAACTCGAGACTCGGTAGGTGTGCTGACTATATTATTTGTGGTTTTTAAAGAGTTTCCACCATGAATTTTCTTAATTTTGAGGTTTCAGTTAGCAAATGTAAAATAAATACCGTTAAATCTAACTAAATAAGTATTTTTGATGCCAAACAGTGGTGAATTGTTTAATCTTTAAGAAAAATTAGTTATTTCATTTGGACTATTCGTTCATCGGGCATGCAAATTCATAAAAAACACTACACTGGGCAATGGCGCGGGCTTTCGCTTTAGAAATGTTATTTTTCTTGACGAAGTTGGAGGGCTTCATATTCCAATAATAAACAATGACATCGAAGTAATCATCGGGCTTACAAAATTTAACATTATCCCTGATGAGTCTGTTAATTGGGCGTTCGTCCTGGAGGTGGTTATTGGACATAACGTTTCTGTAACATACCGTTTTGGTCACACCGGTGGGACGGGCAGTGAATTAACAATTAATTTTGGGCATGAATCGATTAATACGCCGGTCTACAAAAGCATTGGCGTAGCCATTGTTCGCCAGGGTTTGTTTTATACAATCTGCCTCTGGACTGAACACTATAGCCAATTAGACGACACCAAATACGCCATCTGGACCACAACGGCGGCATGATTAGACATGCGGTCTCGAAATATAGCTAGTGTTTTACTTTGTTTGGCTTTATGTCTCTCGGTGTTTTGCCACACACACACACACACACACACACACACACACA
>NMRA01000354.1:275479-336129 GCA_002633005.1 Phoronis australis | reverse complement strand
ACCACACACACCACACACACCACACACACCACACACACCACACACACCACACACACACACATTCAATAACTAGTCCTCCAGCCCTTGTTACAATCAAATCATCAAATACAATACAGGTAAGTGTCAAACATTAAAAGTAACACGAGCTCTTCTTCACTTGAATGCGAAATGAACACATTTACATGTTGGCCATATAAGATATTTTTCCTCCATAGTCATGAGTCTGTTGAATTTTGTAACACTGGGATTGTTGTAGCTCCATGCAGGCAAATACCGTTTCCTAAGGTCATCGTAGAATGGACATTCGGTAACAAAATGCCGACTCGATACATGTCCTAACACAGAGAGGGCATAACCTTTATGGTCTGCTAAGTTTCAAGTGTCTACCCTTTTCAATCATTACTGCATGTGCATCTTAATCTTACCATATCAGATCTAACATTTGCATTGTCAATTACATCTAAGTAATTTTCAAAACATATATTTAATTTAAAAGTTCTGTAAGATTCCAGCTTAATCGAAATGTTCAAAATTTCTTGCCATTTTTGCTGATCAATATCTTTGCATCTCTGTTTAAAAAGTGATATGAAGCTTGTCTCGGAACCTACACCCTGATTGCACCATGCTTCTCCAAAACCAAACTGAAATAGCAATTTCTAAACATCATTGACCCAGCACGATTTATCAAGAACATTTTCCGTCGTATTGTTCTGCCACTCATAGCAATGATATGCAATTTTTGACGCATCGGATTTTAATAGTTTTAACCAATATTACATAATTCTAGGAAGTCGGTATGCAATCAAGGAGTAACGACTCATCTCACCGCTAACAGCCGATGAAATTGCCGTGCTAGGTAAATTTAAAATTTCTCTACAAAATTTTGTGTGGACTATTTCAACACATTCCCCCTCACTAAAACCCAGAGATCTCACAGCCATAATGAAGTATAGGCAGTATCTGACAAGCAAATAATTTCAAACCAACTTTAATACGGAATGCATTAAAACCATTGACATTTTTCCTCATTAAATTCTCTGCCTTGGCAGCCTGTAATGATAAAGTTTTATGTGAGCAAGACCTCGAACCTTCCGAAACATTAATCCTAAATATTTGTATGTATTTACAATATTAACAGTATTCCCATCATACGTCCATTTTTTATACGATCTTAACATTCCCCCCTTTCTGAAAACAATTATCTTAGTCTTCGACATGTTAACAAATCAATTTCCATTTTTGACAATACTCATAAAATATTCAATTTTTTCTGAAGTCTTTTAGCAATGTAGGAAGTAAAAGCAAAACATCAGCAAACAACAGATGCAATAATTCAACTGATTCCATGGAAATTTTTTCACCGCCACCGGATTCTAATTCTTGCTCGAAAACATTTATAAATAAAATAAACAAAAAGGTGATAGCTGAGAGCCTTGTTTTAGACCATTCTGACAATCAAAGAACTTCGTATAGCTCCATTATTCAATCTCACGCACGCTTTTACTTCAGCGTACATTGCTTTGATTATCCTATACATCTTACATTCTATGCGATTGTTCTTTAATTTAAAATATAATGCGCTTCTATATATACTGTCAAAAGCGGCTTTAAAATCCACGAAAGCACAATAGAATCTACCTTTCTCTCGTGACAAATATTTAATTATTAACAAACATGTGATCCATCGTACTGTGCCCTTTTCTAAACGCAGCTTGAGACATACTAATTACGTTTTCTCTTTCGACCATTTTTGAAGTTGCTGGCACAATATTTTTTCGAATATTTGGGCTATAACTCACATGAGGGCAATTTTCAGGAATTTTGGCACATATCTGCACCCGGCCTTGAAGAAAGGTGATTGTTTAGACACTACGACTGAGTCTGAATTAAGTTCAGCCATGTTTTGAACGAAGTTTATATGGATGTATGTATGTATGTATTAGTGTGTGTGTGTGTGTGTGTGTGTGTGTGTGTGTGCGTGTGTGTGCGCGTGTGTGTGTTTATGTATGTATGTATGTATGTTTGTATGTGTGTATGTGTGTGTGTATGTATGTATGTATGTCTGTATGTATGTATGTATGTCTGTCTGTATGTATGTATGTCTATCTGTATGTATGTATGTCTGTATGTATGTTTGTATGTATGTATGTCTGTATGTATGTATGTATGTATGTATGTATGTATGTCTGTATGTATGTATGTATGTATGTCTGTCTGTCTGTATGTTTGTATGTATGTATGTCTGTCTGTCTGTCTGTCTGTCTGTATGTATGTATGTATGCATGTATAATTCGGCAGTAGTGCTCTCTGATGCAGAATTCGTTAAAAAGGATTTGACATTGATTGTTACATAACTTCTTTCTACGTGTCTCCTATGGTCTAAAATACATCGCTGTTTTAACAATTATATTAGAGCGCAGTACTTCGCATGTATACTACATTCATCGAAGGCAAGAAATAAAATGAGACCTCAGCGAGTAGTGAGACATCATGATAAAACAAACCACATACAACAAAAATAGTAAAAAATAAAACGACGAGCGTCGGTACTAAAATATCTTAAAATATTCCCCACAGTTCGAGCGGTGGGCCCTTTATCAAGGGCATGACCGATAATGTTCATGCTGCCTACTGTGTACCATGTCGCCACCTGTGCTATTTTATTAATATCCATCTATTGGACAGTCTGTGTCATGCCCTTGTCCTTGAGAAAGAGCACGAAACGTGGGGAATATTTTAATAAATTTTTGAACCGACGCTCGTCGTTTTCTTTTTTACTATTTTGTATTCTTATCCGTCGGTAACTGCACGGCATTCCAGCATCTATTATTTATCCATGCACAACATACCATGATATACGGGTACTTGGCATAGCTGGCTCTGTTTGATCACTTGATCTCCGAGTCTACGACAACTGAACGTCACAATTATAGCGTCATTCAATCTGTGATGGAGTTGGATTGGCAAATGGGTCTACTTTTAGTGGACATATTTATTTCGTGTTTGAATGCGGAAGACTCCGTTGATTACGTGGTAAGGAAGTTTTCGATAAAACTTTCGTTTTCCTCACGCCATTGAGTTGCAAAGCTTCTGTCTTGCTGTTGGGACAGTTTGCCCGCGAAACCTGTAAGCAATGAGATGTAAACAATGAGATGACTCCCTTGCTCAAGACCGTTCCAAGGGCCACCACACAGTATTTGTCCTCTGCATTACGCACAAATACGTATACTGTGGAATTCCACTTTGATTTTAAGAGGGGGATTCAGTGGTATTTTCGGTATATCGGCGAATAAATCAGCTAATATATTCAACTAATTGGGTAATATTTTGTACTCTAAGTACAGAAAAACAAAAGTGATACGCATGGCGTGAAGCGGATCTTTTTGGGGTTCTACCCTCCTGGTGGCCACCAATTCCATCCTCCCGGAGGCCATTAATTCCCCCTTCGCCGCCACCAGTTGCAGCCCTTAGACCACCATATCGAAGGTCCCTATCGCTGTAAGGTGGGCTCAATTCTAAAGCTGCATTTCGTCCTGTTCAGCCTCAAGATGACTAAAAAGGTGATTTTCATTTTCAACAGAAGAACGGGCTTAAAAACCTTTTGCTCTAACAAAGTCAGTCTTTTAAAATTTTAGTTCCACTACCAACAAGGACATCGAACCATCAGCGGCTCAAGATAACGCTTTACACGTTACTGGGGATTTTCCAACCCTGAATTCGAAAATGGCGCATGCGCTTATGCACGCATCGCTTGTGACTTTAGTTGACAACGAAATAGAATCCTGTTACGGTAAGGAATATTATAAAATAGAATTTAAGGGTAAAAGGTTTAATTCTGTTTCCGTTTTTAGCCAGCTAAACAGCCGGCGAAATGCTATTTAAGCTTACTGGAAAAAACGACGACACGGGGCCCTGGGCTACTTGGCACTTTGTTTACTTCATGGCAACGTGATTCACAGAAATGCGCATCTATTACAAAAGGAGGCTTGAGTGATTAGGCAGTAGAGTTTTTCGTCAGACTTTTTGTATAGGTCAGTTTATGCAGCATTTTTCAAAAACGAATAAATATTAATACCAAATAGAAAAGTACGTTGTTTTGTGTCGTTCTGTGGTCCCTTGGCAACAGCTACAGAAGTAGCACTTTTAAAACTTTTTTTTAAATAAAGTATAATATGGGGAAAACGGATACGTAAAACATGTAAGAACTATTTTCACAAAGTGACCGTGGCAGTCATTTTCTTAACTATCTTATCATAAACATTATTTTTAAATGAGTTGGTCATTTTGCTATGCTAAAAGTGTACCGATAATTATTGATTTGCAATAATTGAAGGGTTTAAAAACAAATAACAAAGAGTAACTTGACAAAAATCAATTAAGTTTGATATCCAATTTTTTATTCATTTTTCTATCGAAGTTTCTGCCGCTGGATGACAATAAGGGAAACAGGTTTCGAAGCGTTTGCGTTTTTACAGAAATATTTACAACAGTTCCATTACATGGATGCCGATAGCACTGGAGACGCCAGTTACGACGAAAGTTACATGAAGTATGCAATACAACAGTTTCAGCGGATTCACGGGCTTGCTGAGACTGGTATGTCATTTAAACTAGTTCAATCATAGATCGTAGACAACAGATTCTCCGATATTGTTCTATTAATTCCCAGAGGAGACGTCACTCTCTTTCAATGTCCATATTATATATCGGTTTGTGAGCAGTTTTTCGCAGTTCCACGAGAGGTAGCATTGTGGGTTTTATTCCTTCCCAAAATTCCCCCCGAGTGCTACAATGAGTTGCGGACATGCCAGCACAGATCTTTCCTCAACTTTGCTAATTATCGTTGGTTAACAGAAAGAAGTAACATTCCGACATTCTGGCGGGTTAGAAAATAACTTTCAAACATTGCGGTTGGTTGATGCTGAGAAATGCATGATTATACTGTTCAACCTATTGAAAATGCCTTCAGGGCTTGCGATTGTCGCAACAGAATGAATTGATGCATTTTACAGACGTTCGTGTTTTTTGGTACAATCAGGAACACAAGGCGTCAAATTAATAAAACATTTCCGTAGGCTGTCATCTGTATACACGAAATTCCGAGTATCGTTAATCATAACTTCACAGTGTCACATCTCCACATAGGTGGCGCTGTGACGCAGAGTAGCAGACAGTCAGAAACCATTGCTACTCATGTATGCTTGCTTTCCTAGCAGTTTTCGAGAGCGACGGTTTTCAAAATAATTGGAATATTCTACCTTCGCAGATGTTTCAAAACAGACCTCACGCAGTTCCAAATTAAATATATCTGTCGTTAAAAAGGTCACTTCCAAAAAACGACTTTTTCGTCTGCAAGTAGGAACAGTGCTCTCGTTTCCAAATGGAATACAATTAAAAAATGATCAGTAGTTTCACTTTTGACATCTTTTCTCAAATTTTGACACTAACTTTGCGGGAGAGATGTTGTTCATAAAATGCCGTGGTTGAACGAGACATTTTTCTGGAATATGTTGATATTCCTGGAAGGCTGTCGAGTTTTCCATTACCAGACCCTTTTTGTGTTTGTTAGCACCCGGTACCGAGTTTTGGTTCATTTAGGTTTTGTAATTACCACAGGTAACGATATGATTTGCAAAATTTAGACAAACTTGTGTTCCAGCAGGCATTGTCTGTAAAGTAGGTAGAGGACGTAGTACTCAGTTGCTGGAAGTAACCGGCAGACACCTTTAGTGAATTATGGCGTCGCGGTCAATAGAGAAACAACAGCATCACAAGACATATGGTACAACCAACTAAAATCCCATGAGAATTATTAGACACTTTTAGGCAAAAAAGACATTTTCGGTAAATGTTTCTATTCATCGTGCTATCAACTGTTGTAAAAATGTCCTTAAACCAAGAGAGTTTGTTCACTAATTTTGGACTCACAATTACGAAAAAAGTGAACCCCGGATTTGCTATCTGATCGAATGTATTTAAGATTTAGTAACTCACAGCTCACGAGTCGTCCAGTTCAGCGCGTCCTTGTTTCCGAAACATTGCAATTAACAGCCATCCGACTGTACTGCGCAAGGTCATTGATCTTGTGCAGTGAGAATATACAGATTGGCGGTCCGTGTGCTATTGTCTGTGGTTCCACAAATCCGCAGTTCTAAGAAACTAACATTCAATGAAAAAATACTAGTGTAAACTTGACGTGACGATTAAGCAAATGGAGCACTCTAAAAATCCTAACTTCACTAACATCTGTTCCGACGAACCTCGAAATTCATCAGGATGCACTCAACAGAGAAACGATCAACAGTAGCTAGACATGCAATATCCAGTCAAAGCGCTACAACTTTGATGGTTCCATTGCAGAATTCGTGCCCCTTTACAACAACACAATGTTTTGCGACAATTGAGACTTTGTTGCAGTAACACGTGGTTGTTGATTTTCAGGTGACTTAGATCCTCCAACAAGGCGATTAATGAACAAGACTCGATGTGGAAACGGAGACGGGGACTATAATTTGAAACGCCGTCGAAGAAGGAACGCAAAATATTATATTCGTAATGTTCGACTCTAATGCAGTTTAATCTATACAGTTCAAATCTTAACAGACATCAACAATGATGACTGACAATGAAGAAATATTGAATGATAAGAAAAAACAACGACTTTTCTTGTGGTTGTTGTTCTTGTTGTTCGTGTTGTTGTTATTAATGCTGTTGTTATTGTTAACAAGGTACGTTGTTGTATTAGTAGTATATACGGGGACAAATCCAGGAAATGGAAGGTGGGAGCATGTGCCCAATTAACAAGAGATTGGTGACGACTAAGGGCAAGAGTGGTTGTGCTCATGTTCAAACATCATTCGCGACATTTCGGGTATTATAATAATGAGGCGGCGCAAATTTTCCTTGTGAACGTTATTTGCGCGTGTGCGGACATTTGTCATTATATGAAACTTTCAAAATAAAGAATAATTGACCGTATAATAGAAGTTCGCACATGCGCAAATACCGTTCACATGCAAGAAGAGATCCGACGCTACGGATGATTCAAGAGTATGAGTGGACGATCAACGATCATCTTAGCAGACATTGTCTGTTATTCGATAGGTTGTGGCTCTCGATGAACTACAGCATCGAGGTGCTCTGTCATTTTTAATTTTGAACTGATTTTCAAGTGTACAGTCGCATATGTAATTACTATTAGTTGCATTTGTGTTTTAGCTCCCAATGCCGGAAAATGGAACAAAACTGAGCTCACCTATCGAATTTCAAAGTATTCTGAAAACACAGAGTTGACACAAGCGGAAATCGATCGAGACATTTACAGAGCTTTCAAGGTGCGTGAAAATGACGATACTGCAGTTAACGAGGTACACTAATCGAAACTCAATGCTGGCTATTTAAATGAGTTTTTCGGCTACTGAACTGCTTTCAAAAGATTCGTCAAAAAATTCAATGAGCGTCCTATTTACTTACATTTTTAACTTCCGCCTGGACATTTTTAGTTTCGTCTCAGTGGTTACTGTATTTTTTTAGATCATTAAAGTTACCAGTTTAAGTCTAGCTAATATGATGCTATATCCGCTGAATGACATCGTCTATCTGTTGGAGAGCAGGACATTACTTAAAGAGTTTACACTCACAGTTTAAATATACTCATATTAAATTCTATAGTATCATGCCATCATCATATTTACAAAACAGAAATGGAGCGATGTCGTTGATGTAAAGTTTCGACGTGACCATATCTCTCTACATGTTGATATCGAAATATACTTTGGAAAGGGACACCATGGCTGTGAACAACCATTTCTCAGTAAAAAGGTTAATGCACACGGGTTCTATCCAAACTACGGGGGCGATATTCATTTCAACGACGATGTATTTTGGCACGCGAGAACTACAAGAGAAGAGATAGGTGTGGTATTTTTCACTACCTCCGTTACAGAAACGTCATCATATTTATTATAGTCGTCACCATTTTAGTTGTCAAAATAATTTTTCGATATCTTCACGCATCACCACTGTTATCATCGCCACCACCGCTGCCATCATCATTGTCACCGTCATCACCATCACCATTATTGCTGTCATCATCATCATCATCATCATCATCACCACCATCATCATCATCACTCCTGCAATCATCATCATCATAATCATAATCATCACCATCGTCGTCAATTACCTGATCATCATCTTCATTTGATTATCATCATCATCATCATCACCNACAGTGGTCATCTAGTTTCTCCTAATTTAGTTCAAAATACAGCGGCTTAGTGTTTTGTGTACGTTGTTGAGATTGTATTTGAAAAGAAGAAAGGGGGCAGAAAGTTTTCTCAGGGCACTACCGATCAGTCACCTAACGGCGAAACCGATTCGACCGCGAGTCGGCTCAGTGTCGCAAAATATGTTATGGAAATCGACGACATTTTGCCAGATATAGTTCGGCTAAGAATCACTGAAAGTCGAGATTGAAAACTTATGAGTATGGGAAGCATGGAAAATGACGTCGCACTACCAAAGCCATAAATACTAACGTGACATTGGTTTTGAAGTCCGGGATCACCAATGACCTCATATTTTTTAATGAAAATACCCACGTGTGGTGCCATGTGGAGATAATTCTGACCAGGGCCCGGTGTCCAAGCTATATACTCGAAATCTAACTCGAAATTATTTTTGACATTTTCTATTCTACTTTTGGGCGAACTCAAGATACTTACCAATTGTTCTGAGGTTGAGTACATTATGATTTATGATTCTCCAGTCTAAACTGAAAGCATCTTTTGGAACAGGTGTTATAAACATCTTTTGGAACAGGTGTTATAAAAACTATATAATTGAATATCAAAAAGCCTTCTGTACATTTTTATAGCTGAAAAATAGAACATTTTGTAAAGTTTTGAAGAGTTGGAAATTTTGTTAAAAACTGTATACTTTCGTAAAATGTCATGTACCTCTGTAGTGGAAGTACCCCGAGTCATTACTCTTGGAACCATTTGTCACCATCATCGTCATCATCACCATCATCATCACCATCATCATCATCATCATCATCACCATCATCATCATCATCATCATCACCATCATCACCATCATCACCATCATCATCATCACCATCATCATTATCATCCTCATCATCATCATCACCTCCACCACCATCATCATCATCATCACCATCATCATCACCATCATTATCATCATCATCATCACCATTCTGGTCATGATTACTCACAATTATAATTATCATCATCATCGTCACTATTACCATTGTCATCATCGTTGTTGTCGTCATCATCACCTCCATCATCACCACGTCTTCATTCTCATCATCAACAGAAATACTATATTTTCCTGATCATGATCTCCGTAACAAACATGTTTATTTCTTTTCGATTAAGGGACAAGTCTTTTCGTGATTGCTGCGCACGAAGTCGGACACTCACTCGGTCTTGGTCACTTCGGGTACACTACTATGTTCACCTCGCTCATGCGTCCCATGTTTCCCAAATTCTTTGCCAGCGTCAACGAAGATGGGCTGCCAGATTATACGTTATCAAGCAGCGACGTTGAAGCTATAAAAATCTTATATGGTAAAAGGTTTTAGTTATGGTAATTGTGAGGTTTAATTCGAACATATCTAGATGAATGTTTACAATTAAATAAGATAACTCTAAGCAAAAACTCTACTTTTTAGAGACAAATAATTTTTTTTCGACATATGGGTCGAACATGTGTCCACAATATGCTATAGCGTGATGAAATTAGCTCAGTGAAGATATTGAGCTCGTTTGTTAGCGCTGTTTCCACTCACCTTTTTACCTACCGGCGAAAATGTTTGACTGTGAGTTCCAGAATCAAGATTTAACGAAACAGGTTTTTTGTAATGTTACGTAATGAGACGATGTACCTGTGGATACGACTTATTCCCATATATCAGAGGGCACTGTACACGCCACCCGTGAACAAATCAATCGAAAAGTCGTACATCGGTGTTCTTTGTATTTTTTCATGCCATATATCTTGTGCCACTATAGCTATATTTTTAAACGTGCCCTTATCTTTGTTGTGCTCAGTTATTCTACCACCACTCCACAGGTAGAGATCATCACTATGCATCATGTAAAGACGTCTTTTGCAGCAATGAAAAGAAACGAAACACGTACCGACTCCATGGTGAAAAAACCGACTCTTTTCTTTAGAAGAAAAACTTACGACAATCCGTGTATCAATGGTAAAATCGACGCCATTGCAGCGACACCCGATCAAAAAACATATGCGTTTAGAGGTAATATCGGCGAGGAAATTATTTGGTATACTTGACAAAGAATTATGGTGCACGTTGTCCCTCAGATTTTTTAAAAATTTCTTTTGGCTCTTGTAACTGGAGAGTAGTTAAATATCATTTTGTTAGATAACGATCTTAAGTCTTACAAGTAGTCGGATTAGGGTTAGTTTTTCATAAAGACGTGTGTTTGTAGGCATTTGACATGACCTTTTGTCATTTTGAAATTGAATTGAAGTACGAATCATTGGAGATTATTTATAGATAATTGAGAACGTTATTTTTCAAAGCATTCAAATGAGAATTTTCGGGAGCCGCAAACTGTTTATAAATTTTGTTTTCTACTCAGGAAAATACCTTTATGTACTTGGAGAGAAGATGTTTCAAAAAGCAGCGCTGGTCAAAAGCTTGTTCCGAGGCGTGAGTTTGACTGACGTCATCACAGCAGCAATCGGAGACTATAACGGATTAACGTACTTGTTTACGGTATTGACAATTGTTACGGCAAGTTTATGTGGACACGTTTCATAAAGGTTTATATTTTTACTTGCAAATAACGGTTGAGTTTTGGAGATAATGGAAAAATCAAGAAAAAAGTTTAAACGGATATAAAGATGCATTAAGTTATACAAAAATAAATTTTAATTTAGACTACTTAAAGTTTTGAAGTTGGTTTCAAATTGTTCCGTTCGCCATTATGCTTTTAGTGTTATTCATACGGCTGTGTTTTGTTGGAACTCTTCTGACTCTGTCTTCTGTCTTTGTTATCGAATCTTGTGTCGTCTGGTTATTTTATGCCAAAGTCACGTGCTCTCATTTAAAATACACGGCAGCATCTCACGTAAACTCGCGAAGTCTTGCTTTTTAGCGAGTTCCTAGCGTTACTGAACGAGAGGCAGGCTCTACATGTTGGCTTGTCACGACGTGTCACTTGATTTGCTTGGCATGGTCAGGAGAAACAACGAACAATTAATTTATTGCAAGCTCAAGCATCACTTTTCACCTGAGTTAGGAACATGTTGGGACCACATTTATAGCGGAAATTGTTCTAAATCAAAATTAAGTTTCTAGGATTAGAACGCGGATTTATTGGCGCTTAAAGGAAAATAAAAAATATGAATATGTATGCACAGGTTTAAAAACAAATGTCACCATTTGAAACTTTGATTTTGATCCTTATTGTGCCTGTGATACCCTTCAGCGATGACTGTAACGAGGAACTGGTGTAGGGAGTAGTCCCGAACCAGATATGATAGTGTAGTGACCATGTTGGCCAGCCTTCTATCCTGCAACTGTATGCACAGTGAATGAAATGAAAATGTAACGTGAAAATTCTATATTTTCTCAGTTCCACGTGGATATATAGTTTTACTGAGTTATTTTGCAGCTCCGTCAGACGGTAAAATTGTTACGCAGGCCTGAGTAACAATGGCACACAGAGAGAAAGAGGCCACGGTCTCTATCCCAGTACCGCATCCGCGGACGCCATAAATACCCCTTATCGTCAAAACATTTGTCTTTGTCATCCTGTCCCTCAATTGCTCCTAGTAATCCAACCACTTCTTGTCCCAAACCTCTTTCCAGGGGCCTGTTTTCTCAAAGAGTTTATTGCCTTTTTGTCTTTTGACTTTCAGCTAAAATACAGCCTACACAAAACAGGCTTAGTCTCCAAGTCAGGATATCTTTCAACAACTAGAAACCGTAGTCTGCTCGACAAGACAGAAGAAACGTATCGAGAAATGCAAATGACAAAAAAGACTAAAAAAGAGTGAAGGCAGCCTGATGCCTTTTGCGGTACATCAGGCGTGTTTAAGCCACAAGGCCGGGCCCCGATTACACTAATCACCTGATTATGACTATTGGGTACACGACATCGTCGGATTCCTCGGGGGTAAAATCTTCCAATCTGCCTGTTTCTTTCAACTTTTCAAGTGACTATTTATCGATAGAAACATTGATTCACCTGAGTTCTAACTGTTTTGATTTCTGATGTCTCCCCTCACAGTGCATTTTGACGTGTACCTGTGCAGACTGTTTTCGACCTGTGTTACCCGAGTGGAGTATTGGGAGAATGGTTTAATGACAATGAATCGAAACGTCGATTAATACACTGTCTTTGTTTACATATGCTCTGATTTTGGCTATTTCTAGTCAAATTTCTGACTTGTGGCTAAACACAAAAGCCAATAGTCTCTTCAAGAAAAAGGCCCCTGAACTGTCATGATAAATTATTGGTTGGTCTAGTGTTAAAAGCATATCTCAATTTGTAGGATTACTTAGTCTACGTGTATGAAAACTACGCCTTGAAAAGATTAGCCAGAATTCAAAAAGTGTTTCCCAGTTTTCCGAATAAAATAGATGCTGCGTTCGTGCTTGGTGTGAACGGAGAATTGTATGCTTTTAAAGGTAATTTTTATTTTCACATCGACACTGGTGGGCATACGTCAATTCCTTTTTAACACTTCATCTGTAACATTTCCCTCCATGTCAACAGTTATATCGAAGGTTGTTATAACCTAAGAAATCACCCCTGCCATAACTCATTGATATCTTCAAGATAGCATGTGCGCGTGTATTGTCTTGTACCGCGATTAAAAGCCACGCCCAATTTAATCAACTCATTTATTCAGATTAATAAACCAGGTGTTATTACTTATCACTGCTCTATAATCTTCAAGAACAATTCTTTTGATCATTGATATAAAAATTTGAAAGCGATATTAACCTTCGATTGAGTCACAAACTCTTGCTAGTTGCTGGCCGACCAGAACAAGATAAAGGAATATTATCGTATTTACGAACGGAAATCGGGTTAGACTTTTCGAAGTTATCGAATTTGACCAGAGCTATAAAACAACAAAATCCGATGTTTTTTAGATTTTAGTTTAGCTCATTTGCGGAGCGTTTCGGAAGATCAGTTTTCTCGCTGATAATACCACTTAAATGTTTTTCGGGCATCTAAGTAACAAAATGTCCGAGTGCTCTAGTAACCAGAACTGTCATTGGTGATCATAATTTCTTCTCCAAGCCCGGTTGCCAAGCCTGATTATCGAATTCCATCTCTATCCCTCCTTAGGTTTGGGAGAGTTTCGAATTGTTCCTCCGCGGTCGTCTCAATTTTCAATCTCCCGCCCCTCCGTCACCGGCATAAACTTTCTTATGTCCTTGCGCCAACGAGGCGAGACCTCTCTGTTGGTCGGTATCCTAAAATGTATCTTGAATGGTTATTCCGCTTCTTCGTGCTTGGGCTGACCAAAAACTTAAGTTGTCATAATTTGGGTTGGCGAGAAAAATGTGTAGTCAGTCGCACTCATATTTAAAAGTTTAACGTTCAGTTGCTATTAAGTGTGATTTTTTCAACAGCGTGTCTCAATATTCTTTCGTTTCACAGGAGACAAGTACTGGAAACACAACGGCGGAGACAAGTATCCATTATCAATAGAGTCTTGGAGTGGAGTGCCACCAGGTGTCGACGCTGTACTGTCATGGAATACAGCGCATCATAGCTACTTTTTCAAAGATCTTTTTCATTACTTATTCAACAATTTTGAGAGGAAGGTAAGGCGATAAAGTAACGGTACTGCAGTTGGAGAAGACGACTTATGAAACCCAACAGCTAAGAAACTAAAAAAGTTCTCGTCACACTTGCGGCCGGAGTCATGAGACGGCCACCTCGAAGGGTCAAAGTGAAAATGAGATTTCCAGTCAACTAAGGACGCTAGTTGGGTATTAACATTTTTCACAGAAATGAAGAATTTTCGACATGAAGAATTTTCGACATGCGATGACTTGCCCATGCATTTGCTGAGACAACTGTCACGTCACATATTCAATCCACAGTGCCCTGTGGGTTTAAAGATGTAGATCTCACGTGATATTATTGTCTACATCTTCCTAAGGTGCCGGTGCATACTTACTGCCTAAGTCAAACTATGTTCCTATCACGGACAAAGCCATTGGTGTGTCTGGCCACTCGCCGTATATATTAACAACCAAGCGATTTTTGCCGTTTTACTTAAACAGCCCTGGATAATAATTTAGTGATATCCAGGAGGTGCCGGTAGGTGCGCTGTAAAATAACAGATCTTTTTTATCCTCGATCAGGTTGAAGAAGGGTATCCAAAGAAGAACACAGAGGTCTGGTTTAACTGCGCGCCTAAACGAGATGCGTCGAGAGAAGGAAGCCATGCTTCTGTTATGGAACAACCCTCTTTGTGCTTTTCCTTTGTCGTCACTAGCGTTTTCCAAATCCTGTTATCTTAACCGAGCATGGCGTACAAGAGGAAGTTGCAGCAGAGAACGCCGCCTGTTGGTGACGCATGACTAACCCCATAAGTTATGAATATCGATAAACGTACTAAAGCTTGTCTTTGAGTTTTAAGGACTAGATAAAAGTCGTGAACGTAGTTTTACCGAAAGAAATTTCATGAATGGTACTAAAGTAAAATATATGTTGATAAAAATACGAGAGTCCGAAGTGAATGCTGGCATCTTCAAACACCTGATTTTTTTAGTAAAATTGTTCAAGTGACCCGAACGAGATTGACCTCCTCTCATGAGGCTTGTTTCACTGAAATTTCGTAACTTTTACGTCTTTCCTTTACGCAGGGTCTAAACGGAAAGTTACGGCCAGTAGTAGGTTTTGGCGTATATTTCAGTTTGGACTCTGCAAAGTTAAGACAATTTAATCAGAAATCTATTTATAACAGGATCCTCTGATTCGTTGAAACAGACCCATTTAGTCCTAGATCGGCCAATGTAAACTTTTGGTACATCCTCGATTAAGTGAACCTTCTAAAGATATAGCAATAAATGAAATCCAATAATAACATTTTATTCATCATAGTCACCGGTATATTGTAAAAACAATTACAGTATGTGTATTTCTCAAAATCTAAAATTGCAAGATATTTTAGAGTATTCAAAGCAAAGTTTGCAATGAAATGTCACAATTCACTCCGAACAAAACATGTTTGTTAAAATTTCCTTTACGCATGCGTGAACCTATAGTGGAAGGAAATCGTATTACCATTTGAGGAGTTGCAGAGCATAGCCAGCGAGAGAACATTTGATGACCTGGCGGTTACTCTTTAAGTTAATCAAAGGCACTTGAATCTAAAAGATCCTTATATTCACTAGTCACACAACTGTCCCTTATAAGGTCTTAAATTGTCATGAGACATGTTAAGATGTTAGTGCCTGTGAAATTAATAATCAGAGAATGCCTTTCAGGAAAGGCGTTCGCAACAAAAACAGGGAGATCCTTGTCTACATATTCAGATACATGTCCGTGTGCATAGTCTTTAACTAAAAATCGAACACCCTTACTCTCAGTTGTAACTCTTTGTACCAAACCATACAGGCAGAAGTATCCTCGGTGTTAAAAAGACCTATAAATCTCCTCAACCAACAAAACGTAACGCTCCTGGAAATTTAGCGTCTTTGGCCTGTTGCGATTACAAAAATGATAAATCTTTGAAGGAATACTTCAGCTTTACTTACAATTTCTGGGACAAAGGCAAGTATAATCTAAAGAACGTGTGCCCGAGCACAAGAATTTCGCTTTAAACGGACAATTATTTTGCTCACATGGGCGGAATTTCTCGTACGCACAGCATACCGACATCAGTTTCGCGCTGTCAGAACAGTCGTAGTAGTGTACTCGAGTTGGCTTAGAGCTTGAACAAGACTTCGCCTACGAAAAGAACAAAACACGTGCTAAAATAAATCAAAAGTTAGTGAACTCTGGGAGACCTTTGCAAATAAAAAGAATTCGGATGGTCACATGAGAAAAATAACCAACCTACAATATCTTCTTCATACTGTGAAGCATGTAAAGAAACTGCATAAGGATGGTATTTGCTGCGTCATCGTATCAACTAAACGACTGTGAGCATAAGCGAAGCGTGCTGGGTATCACCACTATGATATCGCCAAAATATTCAGTTCAGTTAGATGAGCAAATGGTCCATTTAGTAAGGCAGGTGGCTGTTGTGTACGTTCAATGCGCGAATTGTTTCGAAAACCACGTGATTTGTCAGACAAAATTGTTAGCGTGAGGGGGCGGGGCTTAGACCATGAATTGTAGGACTACTTAGTGCATTGACGGGCCACACATTTTGGGGGCTCAGTGAAAGAAGAGCCTACCGAGGTGGACGGGTGGAAGGAAAGTTTTTAAAGAAACTTCTTTCTTTTCCATGCCGTTCAACCGTGAAAATATAATAACTTGCTTTGAGCTAAATTGAGAGTCATGACTTGCCATTTCTTCGTGAAAATTTGTTGTTAATGCCACTTATAGGCATTAATCCAAAACACAATCTCAATGCAGTGCTGGACTATTAATAGTACATTTCTATTATTTGTTCTTAGTTATAAAAATAGCTATGAACACTTCAAAAAAAGAAAAAATCAATCAGAATTTTACCCCTTTGCTGAGGATGTCTTTTTCAGCTTCCATTGACGAAGGCGGGTTGCGTTTAACAGAGGTCGCTAAAACTTCAGATGCAGAGAACTCTTGGGTTTTTGTTGACACTTGCTGTTCTTTAAGGCGGATGCCGGCGTCATCGCTGAGGAATCTGTGTTTCTGTTGAGGAAATCTCTGCCAAACAGCTTTATTTTGGGCCTTGGCAACAGGCAAATTTCTGTGTGATGCTCGTTCGGTAGTGGGCAGCTTTTTAGTATTCGAAATCTGACTATTCGTACGTCGGCGCAACGAGGAACCGCGCAGTAAACGGTCATTTCTTGGTGAGAAATTTTTTGCTGAGGACCTCTCAAAGGATGCAAATTTGGTACCGCGGTTTCCGTCGTTTACCTTGATCACCTGTTCGCGTTGCAATCTAACTCTGTCATTATTTCGATGTTGTCGGTCTCTATGTTGGTTGTGTCGCCGTCTAATATTAGAAGTACCGGCCTGTCTTCCTTTATGATTTCGGTGCACTGTTGTCGCTTTTGGCTTTTCAGCTCTTTGTCTCGCGTCGTTCAGCGAACGAGAACACGGCTCGACGTTGCAGCGCTTGTGTTCTTTTCTCAGAAAACACCGACTATTGTCGTTACTCATTCTGGATGAGGTACCACCACCGCACGTGCGCGAGCATGGCTGCCAATGACTAACTGTAATTTTACACAATTTAAAACTGCGATTCCAAAATATATAACGAACACCAGACTTAGCAATACCAGTCAATGCAGACTGTTTGACTTTCCGATTGTCATTCGTATTTTTATTGGCTGCAGTTTGTATACCTGAACGATACCGCGCTCGCCTTTCAAGTCCACGCTGTCGTCTTTTCTGCTCAAGCTGCCTTGGGGATGCACGATGCTGACGTTGTTTGGAGACCCTTTGATCGGGATTCCCTCTTTCGTTACTGACCCAGCGTATTCGAAACCCGGTTGATGACAATTTTGGTATTGTACGCGCGACTCCACCCGGCACTCCACGACCAGGGACTTTGACGTTTCTCGTCGTCTGGTCACTTTCTCCTTGGCCTTTCGTTGATACAGGGAACGTCTGCCGCACGGTTCCTGCTTTTTTATTACCGTCTGCTTTCTCTTGCTGGCGAATGATGCCTCGCGACAAAATGACATCCACGAATGGTGTTAGAGTTTTGGGAAGAAACACCTCGTTCCATTTAGAATTGTGTCGTTCATCAGTTTTCCTGGCATTCACAGCTGGAGTGGGACGTCTAGTAGCTTGCACTTCATTTTCCTTCCTGTCGGTTTTGATTCTTGCTGCATACGGAAATTTCTGTATTGATGAAGATATTTTTGTGTCTTTAGAATTAGTAAGCGTTATCCCTGCAGTAGGTTTCGGTCGTTGTCTAAAGACTGGAAATGTTCCTGTTTTTGGTAATTCGTCAAATGTATTTGTAGCCAACTCTGGTACCTCTAGTGTACCCGATTTGTCGGTTTTGTTAACAATGCTAGGTCGTTTATGTCTTTCAGTATTAGTTGAAACTTTAGAAACATTTGATAAGGTAGAGGTTTGCTTGCGACGTGACCCATGGGCCGCCAAATCGTATGGCAAGGCATCCTTTTCAATTTGCCCGCTATCAACTTGCGAGACTGGCTGATTTCTGTCATGAGACTCAGTTGACGAGGTAGTTTTTCGAGACGCAATCAAAACAGCGGGTTGAGCCCTGTTATCTCTATTATCCACTCTCTCATACGAAGTGGCGACTAATGGCACACGCAGATCCTCAAGTGACGAACGCATTGTTTCTTCCGAGTTCGATTTCGAGTCGACTGGGGTAGTTGTTGGCCGAACGCCTGCGGCACTGCCTGATTGAGAAGACCCGTGCTGTTTCGCGCGATCAGAGATGCTACTTTGGGAATCCGCATTTTCCTTAAGCTTTGTCGCGACAATATTCCGACCTTGATTCCATGACTTTGGCTTAACTGTTGTCGGTGAATGATTGTCCGATTTCGCCGGGTGGTGAACATCTCCTGTACCTACTGCCAGGCAACGGAAATGGTGAGAAACTGAATTAATGGATCATCTAATCAACTACTTACTTCGCTGATTGATTGACTAGTAAAAGAAACGTTAATAAACGCAGAAAAAATATCTATATGATGAGAAACACATAACATGGCAACTGTTTTAAAGTTTCTCAAGAACATTATGCCTCTAACTTACAGTGATAACGCGGTTAAGAGAAACAACGACGACAATGACTGTGATGATGGCAATACAATGACTTCAATAACAATCAAAAGGAAATACATCTTAAAAGAAGGTGGAAATGTGTAATGTATTAACAGGAATTTCTACCTGAATAACAGAAAAGAGGGAAACTGTCCCTCTGCAACACGACAGTCCTTACCACGATTAGTACTAATTTCATTTTTTCACAATCATTAAGGACATAATACCTTGACAGTTTCGGCTCCTATCAGCCATCTTCGGAAGTTATTGCACGCTAGATGACGCGGTGATGAGACTGTTCCAAATTTTAGACAACTTATAACCACGTCACCTAGCGTCCAACAATTTCGGGAGATGGCTGTTGATAGAAGCCAAACTGTCAAGGTATTATGTTCTTCCTGTTTGTGAAAAAAAAAAGAAATTACAACTCATCAACTCTACCAACCTTATGAAATTATTCAGTGATAGTCCTTACCATGGTTTGTCTCGTAGCGATATTTGATAACGCTGTCTTCATCACTGTACAGTTTATTGGCCGATAGTGCAATTTTGTGGAGTGTATTTACATCGTCTTCGCTGGCTACGTAGCTGTACACCTGTCCATCAGGCCACTGTATTGTAACCTACGTATCGAACATGCAAAGTAATACTCTCAGGCACGTGTTTGTGATGCAGTAGGTGATTTTGCCAAGATATTATTCGGACTGCAGCCCCCTACATGGTTCAATGTCATAGAATATTGCAAAAGACTCTTGGTGTTTCATGTCAATGCTATCGCTTAAGAGTCACAAAACACCAGGATCGTTCGCAGTATTCCATCAACATATTCCCCAGCCATATTACAGCAGTGTATAAACGTGCTGGCCTGCGCAACTGTGTACACATTGTCAATTCCTCTGACTGAAATCAAGAAATCACGTCTTAGAAAAAAGTTCAGGTTGAAATCACTTTTGTAGTGGTAAGGAGTCTAATTCAAATGGTGTCGTTATGGACCTCGAAAATCGATCAGAAAACGGATATTAAGTCCAATTACATTATTTAACAAAAGTTATGATTGAATTATTCATTACAGCTAACTGAAAACCCCTCCATTAATAATGCCTGAAAGAGCTATTACTAAGTTCTTGTTTTACGTGTATAACATTTCGGTGACACAAAACATTCGACCAGTTTCCTGCATAAAAATAGTCCTATCGACTAACAGACGAGCCATAATCGGGAGATAATTTAGAGCTACGACGGGCGTTGGCGTCAAAAACCACCAGTCGGCGCACCACTGCAACTAATCGGATAAAAATCGCCTGATCAAGCCAAGTCACGGGGATGGAACTCATTCGGCAGGACCCGTTGAGCATTGCCCGATATGTAACCAAGGCAAAACTGAACCAAACTCTACCTGAAGAGGCGATGTACCGTTGAGCCCAAAATGAGCGATTGGCTCCATCTGGTTGAGATAACCTGACCCACAGTCAATGATTCGTGTCTGACTATGTCCATTGGTTGTTACAAGTGTAACCGTCGCACCTCTCGCTGGCGCGTAGTAAATCGTCTGAGGCATTACTCTAAGAAACCTGTAACATCGCGAGAAGTTAGCGAAATGGCCGTGGTCAAGAAAGGAGAAAAACCAATAGTTTATTGACAACATTGGAAATAAGACTTCGAATGCTAACAAACGTTAACTTTGTTGGCATGGATAATTCTTTAAAACAATAAAATATCCTGTCACTGTAGCAAGCCAATAAATGACGAGTTAGCGTGTATCAGAACACGATCGATTGTACATACAACCAGACAAACCTACCTTTGATTCTGGTCAACTGTATATACCTCCACTGGGCCTACCATGACCTCTCCGTGAGACAGAAGCATGTCCAATCGTCCATCGAAGTCTACGTCCCCCACCCCTCCCCCTGCAAAACGAAAATCACGGAAAATGTTCTCCTCCAACGTTGCTAACTTACACCACTCAAAAACAAGTTTGAGACGGTGTTGTTAAAGCACGCCACAAATACGCCCTGGACGAGGTATGATCGTGAAAAACTGGTAACTCATTTCAGGACTAGATTTCTTTCTTCTGACAAACTCAAAAGGAGCACAATGCAAGATTCGCTCATTAAATACGTCATCCCGACGTACTACCTCAAATTATTTATAAAGACAATATGGTTGAAAACTTGTTAATTCAAATAAAAAACTGCGAGGTTTAGGGCAAGTCTAACAACCGGTTGCTCCAACAACAACAATCAGGTCTGAACTTGGTCCTGCCATATTCATAATACCTACTGCATTATACACGTATTTTCGGCACTAGAAAAAATCTAGACATTTCTTTACCTGTGCCATATCTGTCGAGTTCCGTCGCATCTCCAACGTCCACTTCTTCAGCGACAGTTTTGTCGCCATTCTGTACGACTCGGTATAATTTATTGCTGCTTTGACTAAAATGGTAGAGCTTATTCATATACACTTCCAAGTTACCGTCGCCGTCAAAGTCTTTCACCAAAGAGGCAGTCGTTGAGGATCCGTAGTACCCCGTAAAAGGTGTGACCTGCGAGACAGATGGTGAACGAACGTAAGAAGAGGTGTGCGGGAGTCACTACGAAAATTTGCAGATACAAAACACCACTGCAACCAGTTCAGTAAATACATTAAGTAGTTTTCACGTTCAATGGAATTTTTAAAAGATTAAAAACTTTTGTCCTTTTGGCAACTAGTCTTTGTTATGAACGTGCACATGTCACGTCTCAACCACAAAATGTTAAAATGACGAAGATTGATTTAAAGACGACAACAACAATAGTCTCATTTTCTCATCCTCCAGAATTTTGCAATTTTATTAACGAGTGATAACCCAATAGGAAATCTTAATATTTCAACAGTTGAAGTAAACAGGATACACTGACAGAAAAGGTATATATATCTGGACAACTGACAATGTTGAGTGTACTAAGCTGCTTTATCTATTCATAATATATCCTGTTTCATTTTCGGATGAATATAAGTCTGGTCCGTCGGAAACTTTGCAGCTTATTAAAGTCGAACTAAGATAGGGAATTGGTGACGACAATTTATTCCTAATTTGAATTTGAGCACAAAAAGCAAATTTTAATATAAAGATATAAGAGCAACAATCAACAGACCTCGAAGTCAATGAATCCATCTCTTTTTGTCTGCAAAAACACCTTGTCTTGTCCAAACCAGTTGGTGACGACGATGTCGAGTTTACCATCGTGGTTGAAGTCTGCCAGAGACGTGCCTCGACCGTTGGAATGGGTGTCTTTCAATACTAATGAAAGAGCAGTTAGAGTCTCACCAAGAGTTTCCCTTATGAAACTCGTCTTAAGTCTGATGTTTGGTTGCATTCTTTCCAAACATTTGGGTATCAAAACTTAAATGACTTTCCTTAACAGAAGGATAATAAACTTAATTCCAAGTCCATTTCCTGAGTTTCAACTCCATATGTTTTATGCATTCTTTGATATCGTTGGATTGCACGTTTGTACGTATTTGTTCTGCAATTCTGAAGGTTATGAAAGATTCACATTTAAAACATCAATTTCTTCTTCTAAGCTCTCTTTACCCGAAAAACGGAACGGTGCTATGATAAAAGAGTATTATTTGAAAAAGATGTTTCATTAAATTTGGTTTCAGTCGCGATTCATTTTGTGAAATTTTCAACAAAAGTGAAACTCTAACTCTCCAAGAGTAGCCTAACAAAATTTAATATAAAGTAAGCAAGAACGTTCTTTAAAAGGTGTCATTCACAACCTAATCTCACCAGTTTTTGTAGATTCCACGAACTTTCCGTTACCAATGTTTTGGTAAAGAACGTTGGCGGAGTGCCCTCTCGTCTTGTGACTATAACCGTTGTTGAAGAATATATCAGACCTCCCTCTGGTGTTAAGCAGAGGTCCAACGGTAACACCGCGTCCACCTGGAGAAAGGGAATTGATAATTAATTCAACTTTATTCACCAAGCCAGATAGCATCACTACGTCGTGTCTACGTAAGCAATGGTTGGCTCAATGTCCGTAGGTCGCGGTCGGGTTAATGGCGTTAGTCCCACGTTGGTCCGTCGCCTTCGAGACAACTCTTGGAAACGCCTGTTAAGCATTTCAAGTAAATTTGACACACGCGATATTATTTTTTTTGTGTCACAGTGTATTAAGTAACCTAACTGTCCTCCTTGGAGTATTATTCAGTCTTGACGTTGGACCAACGATGGCTCAACGTCGGCACACTTTTGACGATATGGCATAATAAAATGATAAAATAACACATGAATGCCTTTACTTAGACACTGCATGCTGTCAACATAATTTTCTATTTGCATACCCTGTTTATACAATGAATATTGTTTATCACTACCCATTGATTGCGTGGCAGTGTCTCGTCTATAGGAACAGACGAGACGCGTAGGTAGCTGAAAACTCTACGGTCGGTTCGATGTTGGTAAACAGTCGCCTTTAAGTTGGTGCAACGTTGGTAAATAGTCGCTTGCAGGTAGGGCGCGACGTCGATAAGCGGTCGGAATTGAATTGGCGCAATGTCGGAAACGGGTCGTGTTTGGACGTCGGTTCCCAGGTCTTACCGTCGACGGTTATTAATCGGCAGGACCCTGCGTCGGACCAACGTCGCTTCATCAGCATCCCTACTAGGACGTTGTGACGACGTTCACCAAAAAGACAAAATCACGTTGGCCCGATGTCAGTTACCGTCGTCGGCCCGACGTAACGTAAGTCGTCGGGCCACCGCCAGCATGCTATCTGGGAAAGGTCATTGAAAATATAAAATCTAGACAGACTGTGTACATTTTGACGGTCTTATACTCTGGTGTTGGATGTGAGATCTTCTTTTTACACAAACCATGCGTTCCCTAATAATTTAATTTATGACAAGCAAACTAGAAGAGCACACAACCACAGTGAGGTGAGTAGAACTGGAAAATCGCACATTAAGTGAGGCCAAAAATACAATCTCAAGGAAGTGAACTGCATACATTTTATTCCTAATGCAAGTGAACTGTTTTCCATTTTTAATCTAAGCGTTAAACAGGTCTGGCTAAAAAAGGTTCACGCAAAGAATAGTGGTGTTCCCGAGAGAAGAGTATTAATTCATTGGGATATAGCGCTGCAGGCCAGTGAAATATATTTCTTTTTTTGAAAAATCATATCCCAAATATTCGAAGCACCTAACGCAATTTACCTGCAACAGAAGTATTGGAAATTTAACTTACATGTGATAATAATATTGCAATCAAAATACTGCTATTGAAAAGCTAAATGTGATTTTTTTTCAATAAACTCACCAGCACTTCGGGCGATTCCGGCTTCTTCCGCGGCATCCTGCAGTACGATCTTTCCTCTGATTACGTCATTTGTAGGGTCGTCCCAGTTGACCTCTACAAGGTGATACTTGTGGCGATTGGCTAAAATGTGTTAACTCTCGAGTTAGCATTGTTAATATACGCATATAGACAAATAGGCACAGTAAATATGTATAGAGATCGTTGTAAAACAAACACAAAAAGTGATCCATCAACTGACAAAACAGCGAACGTAATTTCTTTGTCGATAATAATAAATACTATCACCCATTTCGTCACGGAAATGGAAGTTTAGTTTTAAAGACACGTGCACTGCAAGTACACAGTTTTTTCCTTACACCGAGCGTGAACAGCGATGACGAAACCGTAGCGCCCGGTTCCAAATCTGTCGAGACATGCTACGGAGTAACCTCCTTTAATTTTCAACCGCAAATCTTCGTTATCCTTGTCTTTGAGAATGTTTTCGTAACGGCCGTTACGCCATTTGTACAGACGATCCCCGTGTCGCGACCTTCGGTTCCTAGCACCATTGGCGTTGGTTATGTAGATTTCTTCGCGACCGTCGCCGTCAATGTCGCACGCACAAACTCCTCTGGCATTGCCTAGTTTGAGAATAAGAAGTGTTTGCTACACATTTGGTAAAAAGCTGGTGAACTGCGAATGAATTGTTTTATTTTTAGAGCTATCTAGTAAGTTTTTTCACAGCATTGTAAATACTTTCGAGTGTCCTCCTTTTTAAAAAATCCCTGTCTATCAAGTTTCGAACCCTGACTTCAGTAAATTCCATGCGAAGGCTGCATAACAAAATTTGTATTTCAACTCCTACGAAAACAATTGGCGTATGTCAAAGCTATTACCAGACAAATGCAACATCTGTAGGACGTAAAGCGTTAAACAAGAGTTAGCTGCAACAATAATTGAAAATCGCCGAGGGAAGCATTTGATTAATACCCCTTTTAGTCCGCGTACGCTATGAATTTTGCGTAACACGGTGAAATAAAGTGCATTGAATTAACACGTGTAAACGTTACCTATCCTGTCTGCTAGTTCAGCGAAGGGTGTCCCAGGTTGAGCAATATCTTTCAATTTTCGTGACGTCTGGTCATATTTAAGAACAAAGTTCTTGCCACTAAATCTGAAACGAAACAGATTTCTATAAAAATGCAAACAGGGGACATCTTGCTCCTATTAATCGCTGCTCATCAAGCGGTAGACGTGATTATTTCTGCGTAATCTGGCATTTCAAATGTGTTTATTTTTATTTTCAATTTTCGCAGTAATTGCAGAGTGCATGTAAACTACAGAGAGCATGGAAGATCCTGGTTTGAAAATGAAAAGTACCTAGAACAAATCTGGAACGAATTATGTCTAATTTAAAACCAAGCGTTTTCGAGGTAAACAATTGTAAGTAGTTTGGATTCGATTAAAATCGCACGAGTGTTTGTGGTTTTTGTATTACTTGTCACAGGTTAGGATTCTTTCAACACACTATCATTTTTAATGCACCTTTCAGAACAAAAAGGTCGAAAGAAATTTTTTCCCGAAAACGTTTACCGGCACTTTTCACAAAGATCAAAAAATGAGAAAATATTGATATTTTGCCCACATTCTTCGTATAGACTAAACAAGCAGAACGATGCCGAAAAAGCCCCATGCGACTTGTTTTCCGAACTTCGTTTCCAGAACGCTTTGGTGGAAGTTTTAGCTTTGATTTTGTCGCGCTTTTATTTGATATCAAACGTTATTCAATTCGTTACCATGGTTTTGTTTTAGATGGAAAATATGATTAATAGAACTTTGACTTTTCTTAGGTTACTATAATTGTCCTTGGGGTTTTGGAATTAATAAAAAATATTCTAATTAAGCAGTATTGCGCTCTAAGCGCTTGCAAAACTCGGAGCTGTGTGCGGGGGTTTAGTGTTGTGCAGGGGGGAACGGATGGAGGCGATGGGGGGACTCGAGATGGCCTCTCAATAATATTCACCTTCTGATGGACCTGCCCCTGGTAACGGCAGAGGTTGATTTGGTCGAATACCTTACACACTGATATCTTGGTCAGCTTAGCTGGATCTTATTTACATTGCAAGGATCTTCATTTCGCTTCTCAGTTTTTAGGTTTTATCATTAGATAATTGGACAGGGCAGGAAGTAAGGGAGATTACACTGATGGTTTAAACAGCACATCGGGCCAGCACCTGGACTTTCAATTCGTTTGTTGACTGTATTTTGATGAGAAAATAACATACTGCCTTTGAAATGGATGACGACGGCATGTTATTGTAAGATGCCTACGCTTTACAAATAAAACACACTGTGAAATTGAAAAGCACTTAAATTCACGACTAAACGTCAAAATATTTACAGATAGGATCGTTAATATAGATCATTGTCTGATAATCCGCCCTTGCAAAACGCAAGCCAAATTACAAAGACTGTTTTACGATACTCCGCGATGCAGATTGATGGATCGTCTATTACCGGTTGGATGTGTTTTTATTAAGGGCGGCGCCAATAGCGCTGTATGCGCTGGAGATAAAATGTAATTAACCTGATATGACGCGAAATTCCGGGAAAATGTCTTTGTTGTTCTGTCTAAGACGCGTTTCCGCCATTACGTCGTAGAAAATGCGTAGGTTTCAGCGCAAAATAACAAACACTTAAACGATAAGGACAACCAATGTGAAGTAAGACTACCCGAAAACGCATTACGAAACGTAACATCGATTTGAGGTCCGAAAAACGCATTTTGGGATTGTTGTTAGGTTGGATCTACCTCTTGAAATTATTGCCTTTGACGAGAGATCTAAAACAAAAGATGCATAGTGTTTTTTGTGACTTTATTAGAAATCGCTCATTCCCGACGTTGGTTTCCGGACATTCGGTAGACTTAGTTGAAGCGAGGCCTGTGACATAATCATTTACATACCGGCTACGGTACTTGCCACATCGTCTTTTAGCTCTACTAACAGTGTCGTGGGTTAGGATCCGTCTTGAAAATGATCATTGTCACCGAAAGTGTCACTTTAAGTGGAATGGCCATCGGATTGAGAGATCATAGAACATCAAGAAATTTTTGTTCCACTCTCGCCACTATATGCGCACCTAGAGTCATTCGTTTACAACAGGGTGGAAGGGATTTTCGTACGGCATTCTTGCAATGCATAAAGGTGAAACTGGCGTTTTTACATCCATGAAGCATGATTTGATGCTTACCGTGAGTTCCGTGTTTAAGGACGTCATGGATAGTTAAGTTACTCTGAATTCGAGAACGTGAATAAGAATTGTGAATGGGGTGCAGATTGTCGAAGGCGACCAGCAAATGGGTCAGGCAAACTACCTTTTTCGGTTTGGTCTTAAAACGTCATACAAGTGGACTGAATTCTGTAGATAGCTTGCACTTGCTGCGAAAAATCTTCGCCATTGCCATAGAAACAGTCTTCCTACAGTTCAACACCTAGCCCGGTCGGTCATGCACTTTCTAGCGGCCGCGATGATTTTCTTACGATAAGCTAGTAAGCTCACATGCTCGCGAAACACTCGCTTTTCACTTGCGTGATTTCGCGAGGTCTGTCTTATCCACGCAATTCTCGCTGGTACCCTGCGTGCCGCTAGGTGGTCATTAGCTGGCTAAGCACGCAGGGAACCAGCGAGCTACGAAACTAAGCTTGATTTTTGAGCTTGGAGAACAATGCGATGTAGGAATATTCCAGCGCGAAGTAGGAATATTCCTACATCGCACTGGACAGAGTGAGAATAGTTACAGGGCGCAACAATGTATAATAATTGCGCTAAGTGCGAATCCAATGTTCGTCTTTGCAAAAGTTTAAAATTCAATTGTGTGTTTAAATAAATAATAGCATTCGATATGGATATCGGGACCCTAAATTTCGGAAACTTGTTTAAATCCCGATTATTTACACAGTCAAGTTCCATCAATAGTCTACAGTCGATTTAGACAGTCGTGACCACCGTCTCTAGCTGGCCCAGTAGAGACGGTGTAGCCTATACTAGAATTAAGCTTCAAACACTTTTCGGCGAATTATGCGTCACACCGACTAAAACATCAAAGTTACGTTGTATTAAATACCTTTTGCGCAGAGAGGGACACGTTAGGAGGCCGTTGGTGTCTTTAATTCCTTCCGACTCGACCAAATACTCGCGTTATCAAACTTTTTCTTTGAGCAGTCCCTCGCTCAGTTCCAAAAATCTGTAACGGGCCATTTTTACACTACGCACGCCTGGGGATATAACGTCATGCCGCTTGCCGCGCGCTGTACTGAAAATGGCCAGTTTCCGATTTTCGCCGGAACTGAACGAGGGGTTGCTCCAAGAAAAAGTTTGACAATGGGAGTATTTGCTCGAGTTGGAAGCAATTAAAGACATAGGTGGCCTCCTAAGATGCCCTCTGTGTGCAAAAGATGACTCAGTTATAACGTACAGCGTGATTTTTTAATCAGTGTGAGGCATAATTCGCCGAAAATCTTCCGACGGAGCTCTACACCGCTACTGGGCCAGCTAGAGCCGGTGGTCACTGTCTACAGTCGATTGAGCTTCGCGTAGCTTGTGACTTATCGGTTGCTCGGTGTTCGCGGTGTATAATGTGACAAGTGACCTAATTCCCACATTCCTCGCCACCTTCCTCCATCAACTCAACAATGTACTCACCCTGCAACGATCCACTCCATGAACCCATCGTCATCCACGTCCGTCACCGCCACACCGTAGTTAAGTTGCGCTGTGTTCACCTCTGACAGCCAATCGTTGGACAATTTCTTAAACAGACCTCCCACTGTGCTAATTAGCAAGCACGTGACTACGAAACATTTGGGCATTGTTCCGGGATGACTTGCTGTTCTAGACCTAGATCTTTTCTTGCACAATCAGCGATAGCTGTTGTTTTGACTGGAAAAGCAACAATAATAAACAATCGTTAAACTGCCTCAAATCAAATCATATTCATACTTGTGCAGTTAACTCATGAACTTCTAAAATGTCCAGGGTTAAAGAGTTATTATACACAATTTCAAGCATAACGATTTAGCGTTGTTAAAGGATCGCGAGCTGTGAACGGACTCTGAAGCGATGAGACGAAAGTTGGGTATTCGCTCTGTTAACTTGTACCCATCTCACACACCGCCATAAATCATGTTTACAGAGCAGCACGACCAGTCGTTGTTGTACCAATAAGCTGCGATAAGACTGTCTCAATGAAAATAGCGCCACCGCAGAACGCATTCAGTGGGTGAATTATGGGGTGTAATGGATTATTTTCAAAATACTCTAATAAACGTACAATATATTCTCTGTTCTAATTTGTAAAGCTTGACCGGGCTAATTACTACGTGCTCGCCGGGGAACATTTGAAAAGCTGCTCACGGACAATTTGTACAAGGAAATAAAGAATCGTCATGAAGGCGAATCACCTACAAGGTAAAACAAAAATGTTATCCGTTTTGATTACACATTATTTTTATGTTTGCATAAAAGAAGGGTTGAATATTTTTTTTGTTTTATGCTGATACTGTCATATTTTGTCACTATCTCCAAACAGTTCAATAATGACGTTTTCAATCTATGGGTGTCGTCTCTGAAAAGCACACATTTGAGTTCAAGATAAAGCGGTCACACATACCCTGCAGTATCCTTCAAATGTCACAGGAAATATTTCCGTGTGCTCGGATATTGCGCCGGTCTTGGTTTAAATGTGCCGCGGCACCCTTACCCATAACGTGAAGCGAGAGATCCCCTGAGTTTGAGATCACTCGTGTTTTAAGTAATGATTCCAAAATGTTAAGTTTCTTTCCTCTCGACCGTAAATACGTGAGTGACTTAAACATACTTTTTGTAGTCTGACTTTTTTCAATTCATAAAATGAAGTGCTTTTACTACAAAATGTCCCAATAATGAAAAGTGAATAAATATTACCCACCGAACTGCAAAACTGACAATCGTGGGTAAAGATATTTCTTTGATGGCCTCGCATACACACAGACGAAAAACACAAGTTTTAAATGAATAATTAATCAGTGTTGCGTTTTGCATCAGATTTTTTACTTCGGTTCTTTCGTAACACCAAGGTTTATTACAGTTGTCTTAGAATTACTCTGAACCAGGATTGCACTCTGCGAAGTAAAAAATCGCTACTCCTTCTTGTTTACTACTAAAATAATGAACTGCATGCTTCAGCCGCTATAACATCGACAAGATTATTTATCGTGACGGGCCCTGAGCAGTTTTGACTCTTAACATACCCTGGATGGTCTCCGTGGCAACAGAATTAAAGTTCGTCATGGAAAAGTAAATTTTGATATCAATTTCCTTTGTTGACATTGTTTTTCCGACAGCTTCCTTTAATCGCTGATGGTTTCTACGTTATTGCTGGTAACGCAAACAGAACGATAACAAACCCAGGCTTCGTGTGAACGCGTGTGGGTTCTCTAGTATGCTAACACCGGCATATTTCGACCGTGAAGACTGCATTTGCCAGACCAAAGGACGGTATGGAAGTGGACGGTATCTAATGTTATTTTTATTTCTAAAAGATGTAATCAAATTTGAAATTAAATTGACAACACGTGTTTCGGGTTCTAATGAACGATTCTTCAAGGCACCGTCTAAACAACATACCACAGATGTATACTAAATCAACCAATTATACGATAACACCGCAATTCAGAGGTAGGGGGGATAGCTTAGAAACCATTTTGAATGTGTGAAACAGGGAACCATGTTTTAGTAGCCTAGATTTAAAAAACGACACCGTGAAGGTATGTTTTTTTCAACCAGACACTGTATGATAGTTTCGAGAGCACAAGTTTTAATCAAATTTCCATAAAGCGCAAGGTCCCAATTAAAAACCGATTTAGTTGGAGATTGCAGTGCCATTAAAAGAAATAATCTACACTGGTCAGATTTTACACGCGGCACAAAGTTTCGACAGCAGGAACCGAAGATGATTTGCAAGAGACAGAAACTAATCAAATTGTTCCATAAATGTAAAGACAGTAACGTTGACGCCTATATGAAATGGTTTCTGAATTCACCAACTTATTTTTCACACGCAGGGAAAACTAAGTGGCTGCAAGGCAACGAAGCTATGGCATACTTTGGTTGGTTTAGTACTGCACGGTTGCTACACTAGGAGCTATCCCCAGGTAACCAATACAGGAGGAAACCTTACCTGAATTTCTTGAAAGTCCCTCAGTTCACAAGTGACCGTCGTTGAAGGAGTCCTCAAGTTTGACAGAACATCGCCCAATCCGTCATCTGACCGCCCGCAAGATAGTATAAATACATTAGTCTGAGTGAACACACGATTCCGTAATACGTAACACTAAAAGCCAAGGCAAAATATTTCTGTCGGCGTTGTCGCTATATCCTCGAAGCAAAACCATTTACTGTATTTACTCTGTTTCTGAAGGTTGTTATCTGTTTTCAATCTATTAGTTAAACCTCAAATTGAACCCGTGATGAAAGTGTGCCTCTGCAGAGATTTAGTCCTGTCGGAGACGGGGGTCGGGGGGTCGGAGCAAGCGATGATAAATGACAAAAAATAAAGAGTCGCTTGTGTCGACTGCTTGCCCATTAATTACTACTCCATAATTTAGGAAAGAAATCCAATTTATTAAGTCGACCACACTGCTGGACTTCTCAATACCCTTCCTATGATAGCATTGATTTTAACCTCTCACATTATCCTCCCTTTGAGCCTTGTAATAAATAAAGAGTTTTCCACTGATAAATGTTTCGAATACTCGTGGGGAGAACAAGAATTAAGGTCCTGTCACAATTAAGGTCTTTTATGGATCAGTTTTACATTAGTAGTTGGATTTTGATTTTTTTTCTGACAACTGAAGAGGAAGGAAATGGTGGTAAAGGGTTATTTATATTTTGGTTTTAAGTGTCCCGGGAAGTTCAAAATGGAAATTGAAAAAGAAGCAGAGAATCTTAGAACTTGAAATGGCTTTTCTTGGCAAGACCGTCAGTTTTAATCCACTAAAATGTGATGTCATGTTTAGCGCCGAGTGAGGCTAGTCGGGCTGATGTCTAGGTTATCATTTGACGAGCTCGCCGTTCGTCACAGCGGACACTGCATGGAACTTCAGTTTAATGCTCAAGTTAGTATGCCCCGACGGTCGGCTTCGAATTGAGTGGGAAGTTAATCGTTATATGTAGACATCGCTTCTTTTCGCATAAGAAAATCTCGAGGTTGGTTCTAACGACAATGCTAGCAGCAGAGTTGGTGCCTCGAGTGCGCTGAGAACGGAGACTGCACTATACTAAAAGTAAATGGCACAATTCACACTGAACTTTCTCAAAACACAAATATAAACCAGATTACTGAACGGAATAAACTCCAAATCTTTCCATATCGTGATATGAGCAAAAATGACTAACCGACCCCCCCCCCGAACATTGGTAACTAATAGGATGTCAAAATGTCAACATTTTGTCACGGTGCTGCAATCTCGTATCAGTTGTCACGTGGTTTATCAATTCTTCATGGTCGTAGAAGCCAACGGCTGTCGAGGCAAGAAAGTTTCCGAAACCACTATACGTTAGCTGCCCATTTCACGATTGTCAAAGTCTAGAGAATAGGTGGGAAGCTAATGTATTTTTAAGAATAGCTTTTAGGTGTCATAGACGGTCCAAATGAATCACTGTTAGAATAACTCTAGGCATGCTATCATTACGGAGACATTAATTTCCGACGAACAAGAGAAGATTGTGCCGTTAGGAAATGCTTGAAAGGGAGATAAAGAAATGTTGCCAGTAACATTCGTACACAGTATCCAGCTGTGTTTTGTCACTAACGACAGGTGATGGGGTGAAAATGAAAAATGATCGAATGCAATAAAATTAGTTATCCAGAAAGGCGGTTTCATCTGATCAATCGAGTCCGGCAAACTAGCCGAGGGGTTTTCATGTACCGGTACTAGTAATCACGCTAGTTGGTGCACAGTACGTGTAGGTAGGCCAACAATAACTAACCAGCTATGGTTTAGGAACGGCGTCTGGAAAATTTGAAATTAACCGCCATTATGTTACTGAGAGGTAGTAATCATATTAGACAGAAAGTCTACGGAAATGTCTCGTTGATTGAGTTACCTTAGATTACGAAAATTTTGTGTTGCCCTCAAACTGTTTGTGGTCCGAGTGTTACCTAAAATGGCGTGTCATCACGTAATGTTATGGTCTGGTTTGGTCACGTGATGTACTTTAAACCAAACACCGTGACGACCGGATCTTTGCCGGCTGCGCTGCTGACGATTTACTTTCTACCATTCACGGAAATTACCAGTGAAAAAACATGTCGTTGACCACCACGTGTTTAAATAATGCCGAAAACAAAACGATCAAATTTCCCCTTTGATTAGTTATCGTCGCGAGTTTTGTTTAAAAGCAATATAAAATTTTGTTGTCGCAAAAATGTACGGGGAATCTTGCTGGTGTGGCGTCTCCTTGTCTGGTCAACAAGACATGACGCCACCGCACGCTTCACTACTTGTAGTTGTCACCAAGCCGTTAACATTTTTGTACACGGTTATGCAACTAGCAATGGTTATCACATGGAGCGAACACAAATTTAAATTCACTCACCCGTATCTTTTGATAAAGTTAGGGTTTATTGCTTTTTCAGAAAATCGAAATCTCGTAGTTCCATCAGCACTTGAACAAATACTGAATTGATTTCTTAATTGGCAGAAAACATGAAGAAAGTGCTATCTGCCGCATATTTCCAAAAATAAGCACCGACCAGAATTGGTTACTATGAATTGATGCGCGGCCTGAAAGCTAAGTAATGGAGACAATGAGAATTCCGAGAATGCTAACCCAGATATAATGTTTATTAGAGAGTGTCCGAAATTACTCAACGTATGTTTAGCTAGAATTTTTGGAAACAGACCCACTCACCTATGCGATCTCATGACTAATTTAGTGTAAGGCGTAGTGCGGCGAAGAGTGTATCCACTTATATTTTACAAAATCCCTACACTTAAAGATGTACTATAATACGGCAAGTACACGCAGTTTTGTATTTGGGTGCTGAATGTATGAAGTTTGAAGTCGGAGATTGTACGACAGATAGTATAATCTTCGTATGGAACTGCGCCCTCTTTCTGTTGTGAGAATAAATAGATAGACGCAGGTCGGTACAGTGTTGTGTGATTCTCAGACCAAACCTTGCCGACAGAACCATGTTGCTACTCCAGTGTTTTGAAGCGTTGAGTATAACACAGCTGAGTACAATGAATCTTAAACACGCCTATTTGGCGAAGTGGGCAAAAAGGTTCACCTCAGAGAAAAAAACTACGAAAAAATTAGAAAATGAGACAAAAATCCACCAAAATTCGGCGAATGCACAATTCACAGCTCTGAACGTACCCCGTGAATCTTATAAAAGGTCCATATTCTCAAAAATTCGAGACCCTCATTTTTAGGCTGGATGCGTGCATCGGTATACCAGTGAATTTGATATGAACTTTCAGTAGTTACTCAGGATTTAAAATCATTAAGAGTCATTTGGTATCCATCCAATAATAATGTCAAAATATTCCAAACGGCTTTCCGCATGCACTCGCCATCCAGTCAATGAACCCGAGTCTTTGCGGATCACGTGGAGCACTGGCATCATCATGGACGGCGTCGTGCAAACATCGCGGTGGGCGGACGTTTTGCGGACATCGCAGGTGTCGTGTAAACATCGTCAATGTCCGTCAGCCTGTTTCCAAACAGCCAAATGCGCCTTCCTCATGTGTCGTGGAATACCATTCGTTCCTCAACACGGTGCAGAAATCAACCAACTGACTTAAACGTTTCCATCGGTAGGCCTATGTGGAAATTCAATTATTCGTGCACAATTAAGCGCTGTAAATAGTCAAGTGATTGCTATTTTCCGTATTTCCCTTAATTTAAAGACAAAGATTTTCCATCGCCAACTTTCAGCTCATGATACCAGGTTACATATTACTTAATTTGGTACATATATTTTCTAGTTTCCGAACTATAATTACCTTTTGAGATGAGGACTTTAAACTGTAGGCCTACACTAATAGCACTTCTGTGCTTCTCGTTTTTCAGCCGCTAGGTTTTCTCATTTAGCATCCAATTTTGCATTTATTATAAACCATGTAAGCACGAAGTAAATTTGCATTTGCACCCAAAACTTATCTTTGCATTAATAACCAACAATAAGTTTATCTTTGCAATAACGCGAATCAAACAGTGCCCCATGGTCCGGTCTCAACTCGTTATCGGTGTTCGGAGCCAAGCTCTACCGCGGAGCCAATATTACCTAACAATCTAAAGTCTATGGACTATAACCGTTTAAAACATTTTGTATCCACACAGACCTGAACCCGCTCCGTGCAAATACAAATCATGCCAAGTTTCACAAAACCTGTTTTTTAACTTCATCCCTGTTTCTCCTATTCTCTTCATCCCAGCTTTTCACCGTTTTCGTGATATATGTTACTTTTATGATACTTATGGTCATACCGTGGTTCTTAGTGTTACCGTATACAAGCTAAGGTTACTTAATTTTTGTGATACTTACGGCAATCGAATACTGCGATACTTATTTCAAATGGGTTTACTTCTTTTAAATTTTGTTACTTAAATAAGACTCTCAGATATAATGCTTTCAAGAACTTTCAGGGCTTAACCTAATTCTCATACGTTTTATTTTTTCTAATAAACATAAAAATAGGACAGTGCTGAATGTTTTATATATAATTATAATTTATTCCGTTGTATTGTACTGTCAAACTCAATTATATTAACCAATGGCTAACGTTTTTTAAACTGACTTTTCATAAGCAAATTGATTTTGCACCCAGTTGTAAATCCTTAGGGCCTACTATGAAAAAGTGTGATTTTGTGGTGTGCGCCGAGGACCCCTTGGAGGATAATTGTGTGCTTCGTTTTACGTCCGAAAGGTGTCACTAAAAACACTGAAAATGGCCGCTCTCTACTCCAGGTCAGTTGTTCGCCGGTGTTTATCTCAACTTTCATGGACACTACAGACTATTTCCCGCAAGTTCCTCACCACCAGCATTTCTCTGGGCACAAAAACTGTAAACGACTATGCTTTAAGAACGCACACTTGTGGGGAACTGAGGAGGAAACACGTGAATCAACCGGTAGTTTTGTGTGGCTGGGTTCAATTCCAACGTTTTGGTCGATTCATAACATTGAGAGACTCATATGGAGTCACTCAGATTCTTGTCCCTGATAAGCTAGAATCTGATAAATTACACCAGGAACTCAAAAAACTGTCATTTGAATCAGTTCTCAAAGTGACTGGCACGGTAACGAAGCGACCACAAGGCCAAGAAAATACTGCTATGCCAACTGGAGAAATTGAAGTGCTTATGGAAAATGTGGAGATATTGAACCCCTGCAGGCAAAATTTGCCTTTTGAAGTGAAGGATTTTATTCATAAAAATGTAAAAGAATCGTTAAGGATGGAGTATCGGTATTTAGACATTCGCTCTGCTTACATGCAGCACAATTTGCGTTTGCGATCCAATATGATTTTCAAAATTAGGGAATTTTTGTGTTCCAAAAATGGTTTTATTGATGTGGAAACACCAACGTTATTTCGCAGAACCCCGGGAGGTGCCAGGGAATTTATTGTGCCAACTCATCATCTTGGCGAATTTTACTCTCTGCCTCAAAGTCCGCAGCAGTTCAAACAGCTTCTCATGGTTGGTGGAATTGACCGCTATATGCAAATTGCTCGTTGCTATAGAGATGAAGGTTCGAAACCAGATAGACAACCTGAGTTTACTCAACTGGATATTGAAATGTCTTTCACATCAGCCAAAGATATAAAGAGACTCATTGAGAAAATGCTGAAGTATTCATGGCCAGAGACGTCAGGGAAATTGGCTATCCCATTTCCAACAATAACTTATGATAATGCCATTAAAACTTATGGTACAGATAAACCTGACACAAGATTTGACATGAAGCTTATTGATTTGACTAGTATTGTACGAGGTAGTGATGTTGCCATATTTCAGGATGGTTTGAAAGATTACGAGTCTTCTGTCCAAGGAATCAATATAAAAGGAGGTGTGGACATTATTAAAGACAGAGACATTGAATCTTTTCAAACTTTAGCAAAAGAACAGTTTGCTCTTGGTGGATTGTCCTTTATTAAGTGTAAACAGAATGGAGATGTGAATTCTCCGATCATGAAGTTTCTACGCTCATCTGAAGCATCGAGACTTGTGAACGCTCTGCAAGCCTTTCCTGGGGATCTGATATTTATTACAGCGGGGGATCACTTTAAGGCTTGCTCAGCTCTAGGAAAAATACGTTTAGAGTGTGCCAATATTCTAGAAAGCAATGACTTGAAAGTGCGTGACAAAGACTGCTTCAACTTTTTGTGGGTCCAAGACTTTCCACTCTTTCTCCCTAAAGAGGACGGATCTGGTGAACTAGAGTCTGCACATCACCCGTTCACAGCCCCCCATCCAGATCACACCCAGGTATTGTTTAGTAACCCTGGTATTGTCAGGGGACAGCATTATGATCTTGTGCTGAACGGAAACGAGATTGCAGGTGGTTCCATTCGAATACACAACTCAAAGATGCAGCGATATGTTCTCGAGGCTATCTTGAAAGAAGACTCCACTCAGTTGAATCATTTGCTTGAAGCGTTAGACTCGGGTTGTCCACCTCATGGTGGAATTGCTATCGGTCTTGACAGACTTTTCTCAATACTTGTTGATGCCCCTAGTATTCGAGATGTGATTGCCTTTCCGAAGCAGTTTGAAGGGCGAGATCCCATGAGCAAAGCTCCCGCTCGCGTTACCAGGGAAGAACTTGACTATTATCACATTAACGTAAAACGATTTTGAAGAGACAAATTATAAGTTACGTTGACTGCTACATCAGTAGGTAAAAAAATTGTCAATTTCAGCGTAAGAAAAAATAAGAATGAAGTGTTTTACTAAGCCAAAAGCTCCGTGACCACTGTATAACCATAACAAACGAGCAAGGTTAACTTGCGTTGTGTCACGACCGTCTGAAAGTTAAATAAAAAATTTGATCATTGTCATTATATGAAAGATCTCTTAAGGTGCTGTCATATCGCCTAAACAGTGCAGCTTTTCTATTGTTATTGTTTTGGATAAGTGTGAGCCAGTGTGTGGATTGAGGCTTTTAAAAAGTTTCAGTGTTACATTTTGTGCAAACATGTCTAGTCAACTCAGCTGATCCAGTTGGGTGTTATGAAATACCATTTACATGTATTTTTGTTTGAGGAATTACCATTCAGTCACTGTAGCAAGAACTACTCGCAACTGAAGGAACTGCATCCTTTTGCTGGCAACACTTCCATTGGACAAGGTCAAAATTTTTACAGTCACACCACTAACTACAGTAAAACTACCTTAAGATCAAAATACATTACTATGTATTTCAAATAGGTAGTGGCAAACAATGTTATAGTCAGTTTTGTTAAAGCGTAAAGAAACCTCCATTCTCTCTGGATTTTTTTCTCTGAAATAAACCACTTACAGTTGTGGAATTGGTCTCAAATTGTTCCTTGACCTTAGTCAAATAAGTGTGAGTTTTGTGCGTGGAAAGAATGAAAGAGTTTGAAATTAAAACTGAGGTGCGATTCATGATCCATGTAGTCAGTACTACTCATGTATTGTGATGTCCATTTAGTGTTTTGGTTGTATTGCCGGTTAGTAACATTGCTTCATGATGATGGTTTTGTCAATAAGCCGAAACGTTGACTATGTTGATCATGAATCACGTCTCAGTTTTCATTTTCAACTTTCTCCTGTTACTATGGCCAAAAACTAGTGTACTCAAAGAGTTTGTTATTGTTTAAGACCAGACTCTACAACTTAGTTGACTTGTCACGGCATGTCATTTTATTTGTCTAGTATAGTTCTGGGAATTATCTTCAGTTCTTTGTTACAACAAAAACCTCATCTTATCCGAGTAAGAAAAAAGTGGAAACCAAATTAATAGTGATAAGTAGTCTAAAGCAGAATTTAGTTTCTTCAATAGAACACAGGTTTATTATCCATTTACGCAGTGTTTGGGTCCCTATCTTCCTGGAACATTTTTTGACAAAAATGGACGCCATAGTTTGTGCTGAACTGCTGTAATTCGTGGAAAGAATTTGAAGTTTTGTGCAACCTTGTCCTGAACTGAACATGTTAACAATATTCTGCGCTTCATTTGTATTATGTACTGACTGTTAGTGGTGATCATGAATGGAGATGTTGAACGGAAAATCATGACTTTTAATAACTTTCTATAATTTGGTGCACATATTTTCTCGTTAATGAAAAACTGATAAAAAATAAACGGTCAATTCAAGTGACACATCCCTTTGTTTTTGATATGCAGTACAATAAGTAGATCTCTGTACATAATACATTAGTACCACAGGTATGCTTTATAAAAAGGGCAATAAACCCAACCTGTCAAAAAACAAATTGATTTAAGCCACTTCTTGCTACAAATCTGCCTCATCTTATGCCTTACTCGGATTAGAAAATATTTCTAGGTTTGAAAACAACTGCTTATCGTGACTGGTTAGTTTCAGTTGCCAAGGCAGTGTGGCTGTTGTGAATTCAAGGCCATTTACAGTAACCAACTTCAATTCAAAGGAAAATAATGTGATCTTGCTTTGGAGGCGTAAATTTGGTGGTGAAGAAAGGAGACCCCTTAACTCCAGAGCATGATTTAACACTAGCACTAATCCTTGCATCTTGTAATTGAGGAATTTGACAGAAACATCACTTTTCATCAAACCATGTCACTACATCTTCTCGCTATCAGTATGCTGCCATGTTTGTTGCTGGGTCAGTGTCCACTTGGCAAAGAATCTGGTATAAATGTATAGTTCGGCTGACCTGCCTTCATCGGGATGAATCACAAACACACGCAACTTGTCACGTGAATTTTCAGTTTTCGCACATGCCGATCAGTATCCAAACTTAGCATTCAGTGATGTTGTACCGTCACCAGCTTGGTCTGAAAATGAAACATTTCAATAAATTGATCTACTGTTTGGTACTTAGTAAACTTTGAAACTCGCATTTAACCCGTGACTTGAAAGCGAGAGCTTGAGCACTAGTTTTGGTTATTCAGCGCTCCTAATACATCCAAGGGGTATAACCGAACTCCTGCACTTTTTACAAAAATTTCGAAAAGTTTTTGCCTAGCATTTTTCATATATAAGTCTATCTTTCTAAAAGTACTTTCGGAACTTGGAAAAGCATAAAGGACTAATTACCTGTACACATACATTCTGTACTGTTTGCCTATCATGCATACGAATATTTGAAGTTGTACCTATATTGGAAATTAGGCACATGCGCCTACATGCAAGTAAAACTATGATTAAAAGTGATACTCCAAGAGTAGGCGCCCGCCATATTTTTGAGAGCTATTCTCAGCTATTTGGCTCTTTAAGATTCTTGGAGGTTAGTTTTGGGTCATATTATAGGTACTTCTAACTCTATAACCTATAACTGCTTCATAAAAGCATGTCAATTCCTACTTCAGTTTCATTGGAAACTGTTGGCACTTACATTAGTTTTACAACTAAAGTTAAACAAATGGTTAGTAACGATGAGCAAACTTTTCCTTCCATCAAAATTTAATGTGCCACAGACCTCAACCGAAGATCACAGAATCCAAGCACACGTACCTGTTGGAGGAACCCAAAGGTCATAGTCTGGATCAGAGTCACAGTACTGCTTGCCAAGTTTGGGTTCTTTTGGAACTTTCGTGGTCACGCTAGGTTTATCAGGCATTTTCCTTTTCACTGTCGCAGACAAGACCTTCTCTGAGATATCATGTTTTTTAATTTCTGACTTTTCATCTGCAACCCAACATCACAAGATTATATGTAGAATATTTTGAACTGCAGAGTTTGGCGGTTCTTAATCCATCTGTACAACACATATTGACTATGACTAACTGCCAATTATGGACAGAAAAGTTAAAAGTAAAATTTAGAGGAAAACATTTTCTGTAAAATTCACGCATCAAGCACACTCCAGAATTTTGAAACAAGCCCTCCAATTTATCAATAGATATTTCAGAAGACATTTTAAAATATAACGATGTACTTTGTTTCATGACTTGTTTTTTCTAAGCAAAGTAAACCATGTACGGTACATTGCTACGATTGAATAACCAACTCAATCCTACCTCCGCGTTCCAGTCTCCCCAGATCAACCGTCTGTGTTCCACCCGTTTCTCCAGAGTCCGGTTTCAATACATTCTTTGGACCCTTGTTCATCCCTTCTTTTGGCATGTCACCGTTGTCACACGATGTAGTGGTTTTCTCATCTTCATCGTCTTCCTCCTCAACCACACTGCCCTCTGTTGGTGCTGTAACGACTGGTGCAACTGACTTCTGTAAACAAAGTGGCTGCTGTTAGTCCTTCCTACAGACAACATGGAAAGTTCTACGCAATATTTAGGTCTGTATGAATATAAAAGCTGCCAAGTGAATTCAGTGGTCTTCAAGGTCACTCATTCAGTCTTAAATACAATCATTCAGAAATAAGAAGCTGGGTTTTAGAAAATAAACTACTCAGAAATGGAAGCAAACATTTTACTGAAGACAAACCAAAACATTTCCACAAACAACTGCTGTTCAGTGTTCACACTCAATTTTCATTCAAGAAATTGAAATATTTTAAGATTATTAAAAATCGGCACAGTCTTGATCCCAGTTGTGCTATGACAGTTTGACTACACTCACAGAAGGCTTAATGACTGGAGTTAGTAATTTCTTTCCAAACATCGGAACTTGCTTTGGCTTCTGTGATCCCACCTCCTTGGGTGTGGGGAGCCTAAAACAACAGTTAAAGTTCAAAAACAGAGTCCTTCACGACTAGACACAACACATTAAGAGGAGGGGGGTGGAGGAATTGAAGCCGAGTCACGAGAGTAATAAAACAATTTGCACGAAAAGTATGAAAAAGATAAGCGCATAGCCATCAATGCATTAAAATTAATGGATGACAGAGGACAAATAAATATAACACAACAGACGCTTTGATATATTTACAAAACATGGTTAACAAAAGTGTATGTGTGAGTTGCAGTAAGACTATCTGACACCAGGAAAAAACAATAACAGGCCAAATGAGTATGATGTCTAGTGTGCGCTTACTACTTAACATATGAGCACAACTCACGATTTTGCCGGTGGGAGGTCAGCTGGTCTTGCGATGTTAATCAGTTTCTGCACCTTCTGTTGTTCCTGTCGCAGCTCAAAGATCTGGCGCTTCAGCTTCATACGTGTCTTACTGTCCATGGCCTCGCCAGACTTAATGGAGTTCACGTAAGCATCGATGTCGTCAATATCATCCGACTGACAGGCAGCTGGAGGAAACGAACAAGGTGAGATTTCACGACAGATCAAACGTTGATTCCAGTATCACTTGCATGAATTGTTTTTGACTAATTCAAAGTGCAGTATTAATATCATGAAATCTGCAAAACTATCAAACTTGACAACTTCAGGATTTTTTTCAACCAATGTCTTTCATTTCTTATTAACAAGAATGCCTTACCAGCTTTAGCTTTTTCCAACTGTTTTTCAAGTTCTTCAATTTCCTGTACAATTTCGTTCATTCTTGTCACCTAAAACAAAGAAAATAGTGAAAACCAGATGCAACACGAAATATCCCGCAAAAACCCCAACATTTGAATGACAGCCCAACTAACCCCGAATTGTAACTTGTTTGACAAGATACATTAATAGACGCTTTACAAGAGTCCCACTAATTTGTTTCATTTTGAGTTACTAAATGAACTTCAAAAGAAATCATACGCACTTGTCTGGGCACGTATATGCTTCAGAATAATTAGTTTATTATTATTATGATTAAGGTTATGTAGGGCCTTATTGAGAAATCTGTGTATTTTGCCAATTATCTACAAAACTGCAGATTTTAACTTAGTACAACTATAAATTTTCTGAAAGTAGAAAGCCAGTAGAATTTGATTTTTTACTTTTTACCACTCTGCCATTGATTGGGTCATGTGACCATGCTTTTATAGTTACATTTAGAAAAGAGAAAGGCACATTGATACCAAAATAGTGAATCAGCAACATGGCCACATGTTCTCGATCTGCTGTTAGTTTTCTAAAACATAATTTTGTTTTCGTTTTACGCAACTTTTAATTCTTTGCATGAGAAGCACGAAAGCCCATTATTTGAGAGCCCCTCGTGCAAAAATTAAAACCGGTTCCTAACAGCGTTTTGGAGAATAGTGCGCAAGGAAAAGTATCTGAAAGTTTCATATGAATCCGATCAACCTTCTTAAAACAAAGTCGTAGTAATGACTCTAAATAACAATAAATTTGTCGACGTTTAATATCTGGTGCCAAAATGACCCCTTATATCATCAAGTTCAACTTCAGGATCATTTGATATGTGAACAAATTGCTATTCCTGACAACGTGTCTCAACAGCACATTCAGTGGTCTAGTTCCGACCAAGATTCTCTCTTGCAGATTTCTGTGTTTGATTCCCATACTGAGAAATGCTTGAGAATCAGGTAATTGTCAGATATAACGTGCCCGTATTTTGCATATTTTGAGAACCAGTTTTCTCCACCGAATATTGGGCATCAAACTAGTTCTCAAAATGTGGGCACGTTGCATCCGACTATTGCCCAGAATCATGAGGAACTCTGTGATGCCACTCTTTACCAATGACTCATATGTCTGTACTTTCTCCTCTAGTTTGCCGGCACGCTTCATTCTCTCCTTCCGTTTCTTCTCAATGTTTCCTGTCCTGTCAAGAAACGAGTCATCGTCGCTGTCGTAGAAATCCTCTTCTTCCCAATTCTTCTTTTTCCGTTTCCGACTTTCTGGAACACGATACAAAGAACAAGCCAAGGCATGATAAATAGGACATTTCTATTTATAGTTAGCTACTGGTCAAACATAGTGGCCCCTAATTTAGAGAACCAGGCAATCGCTGAGTAATGGGATTCTTATTTTGTGGACAAAACTGGTTCTCTAAATTAGGGACAGCTATATCCGACCAGTGCCTTACAGTTATTGGTTTCCATTTTTTGTGTTATTGCCCACAGCTTATGCTATAAGCAGCGCGAGAGATGACTGAAATTCTCCCTCATAAAATGAACCTAACTGTGAAATATTGCAGCTCCATGAAATACACAAAATCTAAATTTTCTCAAAGAACTCGTTTAATACAAAGATGTGGATCTTTGTTACAGCTGAGCAGCTGACAAAGTTTTAGTAACCTTCCAATATAATAACACAAGTGCACGCAGCAAACGTAGCTTACAGAAAATATGATGACTTATTTAAGATAGAACTTGTAAAATTTAAAACCACACATAGGTTTTGAACACTTGATAACATACCACTACAAGTAACAAATTACATTCTTGAGTGTAATAGTATTTTTTTACAAACAATTTTTCACAATTCATAAAAATGAAATTCAGTGTTATTCAACCCTGGTAGCCATTTCAAGGGTGCACCACCAGAAATTTAAAACTTAAACTTTTTGTCACGCTTTGCAGAAGGATGTGGTTTGTAATGGACTGAATGGCCTGAAAATTTGTTTTATGGATTGATTAAACAAAAAGCAAGAGACAAGAATATTTTGAACTATTCAGTTGGTATTTTTGGCACCCAAAATACCACTTCATCTCACCGTGTTTTGCCTGCCTCAACACGCCGTGCCGGTCTAATATTCTACACGCCTCCAGAGCGCACTGTGCCACAGCCTCCTTTTTCTTGCCCGATACGATAGCCTCGGCCATGATGGGGCGACCCATCTTATCATCTATGGGTAACCTTGAAGTACAAGGTAACGTACAACGTGCACTGTCGTCCAATTTATTTATTGAGCAGTTAGCTTTAGTTAAAGTAATGAAGTTGGAATGAGATAACAAATATATCTTTCATAATTTTCTTTTACACAAATGTAAAGCTTAATTGAAGTTTCAGTATTTCATCACAGACATAGTCTTTATAACTTTGGTGTTAAAAATTTTTTTGTTTGACACGGCACATTAGAACAGCTTTTTCTTCATGCATTCCACGGATGACGACTACTTACTCAACAGTACATTTGTACTTTCCAAATCCATTCTCCTGAACTTCATACTCCGGTAACTCAAGCCCTAGAACACACAAGTGTAACACCTAGTAAACAAGTGTACATATAGCTTGTTAACTCTCCCAAGACTTAAGGTTTCTTTTCCGAGGATTTAAGAATTTCTGAAAACACAGCTTCCCACCATTGCCAGAACTTGTAAGGAAGTAAATGTTTGATCTAATCTGCCATAGGTGAATACATAATATCAATATCACCATGGGCAACTCACAAGATCAATATCTATTGAGAACGTGGTGCCATTTCTAATACACAACTATTTGCCAAATTTCATGAAAATAAGCCACGGAACTCCTAAGATACAGAAGCAAATGTAGAAAAACAATTGACACTAAGTAGCACAGCTACAGTTCGATTGGTCTGACACTCATTGTCATTTGTTGCCACCTCTATAGGAGCCCATCTGCCAAATTTCACTAGGTTCCTTCAAAGGGTTAAGGAGATTCAGCTGTATATGCAAAGAAGCAAAATTGCCCGTAGGGGGCACCAAAATAGTCTAAAACATCCGTACATCGTCAGCTGGGATCAATTTTTGTAATTAGCCTTTGAGTGGTTTGGCAGATAGAGAGACAGACATCAAAAATATACAAACAATGGAATGGCCAGCAGGTGGAGCAGAAAACATAAAATCTGTCTGAAAATGGAAAGGCATTGTCGTCTCCTTAATAGAAACCCATTTGCCAAATTTCATGAAAATACATTAATGAACTCTGAAGATACAGAGGAAAGGGTAAAAAACATTTTACCACTAGGGGGCAACGCGGTATTTGGATCAGTTCGATACATGTTACCGTTTGCCGTTAGCCATATAGGAACACATCTTTCGAAGTTCACACATCTCCTTCAAAGGGTTAAGGAGATTCGGCCACAGACACAAAGAAACACAAATGCCACTAAGGGGGCGACACAGTAATCAGACCTGTACAAAAGTCAATGAGAGTCGTGGCCTTTTCACCAGGAACACATTAGTGAATTTTCATGATCCTTGTGCGGTATGGCAGATAGAAAAGCAGATGGCAGAAAATAACAAAAATGGCCACAAGGTGAACAGGTGTAAATCCGTCAAATCTGTCTGAAAATGGAATGCCATCATTGCCTCCTTATTAAAAACCTATCTGTCGAATTTCATGAAAATCCATCATGGAACTCCAAAGATACAGAGGAAAATTTTAAAAAATTGCTACTAGGGGGCACACTAATCGTCTGATTAGTCTGAAACTCATCATCATCTGTTGTCAGCTATATAGAAACACATTTGACAAACATCACAAAGTTCTTGCAAAGGGTTAAGGAGATACAGCAAAATCCCCACTAGGGGGCATCAGAGTAGTGAAACCCGTCCGAAAATCAATGTCAGCCGCGGTCTCCTCATTAGGAACACAACTGCTTATTTTCATGATGATTCTTCAATTGGTTTGGCAGATAGAAAGGCGAACGCCAAAAACCTGACTCGAAAATTTAAATGGCCACAAGGTGGCGCAGAATTGGAAAAGCCATCTGAAAATGCAAAGATGTTGTCGTCTCCTTAATAGAAACCTATTTGCCAAATTTCATGACAGTCCATCCAAGAATTCTAAAGATACAGAGGAAACCGTAAAAAAATAAAATTGCCACTAGGAGACACAGCCATATTCAGATCGGTCCAAAATTCGTCGTCATCCATCATCGGCTTCACAGGAACACGTCTGCCAGAGATGACGATAATATGCACCCACATATAAATACGTGGGCACACAAAAACTGGAAGTGATGGAGGTCACGGTAGTATTGTGGACACAGTGCCACAATTGTAAAAAACATGTACATGTTTGAATTCCATACAAAGTTTACAAATTCAGAGAAGACAGCGCAGTTACCCTCTCTCTCGAAGTATCCCCGGAGTGCCTTCTTGGGGTCATCGAGGTAAAGCTCTTCATTTTCCGCAGGTAACTCAGCAAAGGGATTGTCACCTGGCTCATCATCATCAACTGCGTCATCACCTGTAACCAGGTAGTCAGGAGAGTTAGGAATAATGATTGACGAAGAACCATTGAGATAGCTGTTGTGTATTCCGAATTAACTTCGTAGGTTTGTTTTTACCTTGATGAGTAGAATTTGATTTTGCCATAGATGTGGTGCAAATATACATAAAGTACAGAGAGTGTTAATGGTGGTCACTCTAAGTTCGTTACTGATAACAAGCCAAACACAAACTCAGCATATCTACATTCCGCATGCGTCTATTATGTTTTCGTAAAAGCTGCTTTCTACATGCCTATTATCACAATTTGTTTTCACCTTGCACCTAATAAGAGGTAATTTCTGGGTTCAGGAAGACCTCAAAGTCTGTTATTGCTCGAGACCACGTTCAATAAGTTGGTTTGACCAGGCAGATCCTTCAAAGTGGCGAGCGTGACTTCCAAGCAATAATGAACTGTCAATTCTCCGCAAGACCAGAAATCACCCCAAATCAGAGCAAATTGAGTAATCATTTTAGACAAAAGGCAGGTACATAGTACATTCAAGCAAATGTTTGGAAGTACATTTTGTTGAACATTGTTTTACTTCTTCCCACTGACTGACATGGACATGATGAAATACTGCCTAATACATATGCTTTGAAATCAATATATTTGCATCGAGTTACTACTAAGCCTCCTTGGATTTGTCTAAAATGTTTACTGTTGCAGAGGTTTGCTGAAACAAATTAACTCGCATACAGTAAACTTGGGACTTGGAATGTTAGAAGCAAGCGAACATCATGAACCAGGGTCGTTCAACACAACTTGACTGTTCCCTTCAGCCAGACCCTATTGCACACAAAATGTTGTTAAATAACAAGGCTTCCTATGCACCATAGCCTCACCCATGCCCCAGGAACACCCAGTATCCTCCTCAACAGGTTTAGCTGACTTCATCTCCTCCGCGTGTCGCAGGACTTCCAGCTCCTTCTTTTGCTTCTCTTGTTGCTGTTTCAGTTCCGTGACGGAGAATTCTGACTCACTCTCCTGGTCGTCTTCTGGTCCCTGTAAATTAACGTTTACCAAAGTCAATGGCTTCAATTTGACTTAATTCTAATATTTCATGGTTCGAACAAGTAGAAAGGTAGAGAGTAAAGCCAAGGGAAGTCATTTACTTATAAGGCAATATGAATGTTAAATTTCAGCAATTCTGGGAAGAATGCACTTTCTGCCCAGAAACAATGATTCAAAGCTTTTAAGACGGCGGGTCCCAAATCCACCAGTGCTTGAATGACTTGTTATGATCAACATTAATATTCTAGTGTGGATCATATTGAGTGACAATGTATTGTTTTCTTCAAGTTGGAATGTCTTATTGTGATCGATGATGTAAGTCTAGTGTGGATCATATTATTCTTGGTATGACTTATTATGATTGATGCAATATTCTAGTGTTGATCAAGCTGTGCGATGATGCATTGTTTTTCTGGAATGTCCTGTTATTCTGACCTATGCTTTCTGAGAATGTATACTGGGAACATCTAAAACCTAACTTAGTATAGTTCACAGATTCTGGAATCATCTACCAATTCATATAATGTTAAACCCTATTTCAGTACCAATAAAATACTAGGCACAACAAGATATTCTGAATCGATACTAACATTACATCGCCACCATACGAAATTACCTGTAATATGTACAACCTTGAGCTGCCTCCAAACTTGACCACATGTCCAACTCTGAGTCTGTAATACGTGTTCGGATTAAGCTTGGCCTTATTGGCCCATGTTCCATGTGTACTGTCCAGATCATAGATATACCAGCCCACTTCATGTTTCTCATTCTCGACAGCACAATACTGTAGCACGGCATGATAGCGAGACAGACTCGGATGTTCCAATGTAATGTCACAGCTTGGTAAACGTCCAAACACATGGAAAGCCTTTGTAGTCAAGTCCACGGTATCAGCTATTACACCACCCTTCAAAACCTCCAAGTTATACGGCTTATGTGGAACACCGCTCCATGATGGCTCTTTGTAAGGAATGGTCGTACCAGAACTAGACACTGGCTTTGCTGGTTTTGAAGAATGCTGTTCAGGTTTTTTTTCAGTTTTTGACTTTTCAGTCTGGTGCTTTTCTAGAGTTTGCTTTTCAGAGTTGTTTTTGAGTTTTTCTTCATCTTCTAAGATGTTTTTCTTTTGCACCTTCTTCAAACCAGGTCGAGGACCAAATATCATAGGTTTTTTAAAAGTCACTGCAGGAGGAGGCGTGGATGTCGTATCCATACGTGGATCATCAATCATATTTTCAACAGCCTCTTTCTCACAGGTTTCCAATGCAGCTTCCTTTTCATCATCCATGTTTGACCTAAACAGAAATCACATGCACGTAAGAATGAGCAAATAGTCACAAGTTGCATTATGGCACACAAAACATACCCGGCATCTAAAAATTATATAATTGAAAGAACGAATGAATGGAAATATTTATTGCAGACTCACAACACAGTAGGTTAAAATAGTAGAATTGTGGTATGTATTCACTCAAATTGCCACATGACAGGCATATGGGTAGTGTTCATAATTTTTCTTGGTTTAATCAGCAATCAATCCAGCAGAATTTCAAAGTAGTTAGAACAGTGGCGACGATTCTATGTGGTTTACGTTGAAAGACCTCACTTAAGGCGGGTGCTCGCTCGCTCTCTCTTGAGGGAGCACTCACTCTCTCTTTAGCCTAGGGGGGGCACTCACTCTCACTTTAGGCAGGACGCTCACTGCATTGAACTGGCCTCAGGATAGCATTTCATAGATCAAGGTGAGTGTTTTCTAGTGGAGTGACAAGTGTCTGAGAAGACCTATATCATCCACTGAATAACGCGCCCGTTGTTCAATTGCCTGGTTCTCAAAATCAGGGACCGCTACATCCGACCACAAGTTGAACGTGATTCCGTTGCTTTACTATAATAAACTATATCATTGGATTTCACCTTCAATAACTTACCAGTACACTGTGCAAAAGAACGGTGAAATTATCTGATAAGTATTGTCATTAATGGAATAATGCGATCCCTGCAGGCTGTTAAGCGCCCGTACAATAGCAATTGAAATCCAAAAATGTTGAGACAACACACTCCATTCTACGGTCTCTGCTTTAGTCCTTTTATTGATCAACGTGAGGCGCTCACAAACAGGAAGTCATCTAGCGGTCAATCGGAAAACTATCAGAACAGAAAACATGCGCTGACAAAAATCAAGATTTAACATCGAGAGAAGCGATCTTTCCTTCAAGCATGTTCGGAAATTGTAACAGCCCGTATATAGCTGATCGGAAATTGATTCCACGGATGAAAATGGTACGTATGTGGAGTCACAATTGCAAGATTCAATTGCAAACTCGTCGTCAAACATAACCAGCCAGCTAGCTGTTACTAGTAGTGTTACTAGTGAGTGTTGTTAGGCAATTACATGGCCCTCGATGCCGCAGGCGCAGGGATGTACTTAGCCACTCGCCCTGTCGCCATTGCGAGTAAAAATGGTGCTGGGCGAGTAGAAATTGTCTTTCCGGTTGCCCAGGTGGTGAGCGAATTTTCAGAGCGCAAAAGCACTCTATCGTTTCCCAGATGAACATGAATAAATTTTCTCCTCCTTGACCTTGTGCTGTTTTTATCATGAAAGCAAAGGTTCAGTTTGGTCAGCGACAGGGTGTCGATGCTCTGGCAGTAAAAAACATCGGCGCAGCATGCTCCTACCGATTCAGTAGATGTCACCCCTTACGCGATTTGTCTAGACAATAGATCACAGTGGTTGGTTGTGCACGAAGGAATTTGTGGACTAGTCCGAAATGAAGAAAAAGGGGGGAAGGTAGAAGACCGGTCCATGTGCTCACAGCAAGTGAAATTGGAAATCTAAAAAAACAGGGGCTGGGCGGTTAAAGTCTAAATTTAAGTGTTGACTTGTTGCTTACTGCACGGAGGACCGAGTTTATCCTCACAGAGCTACACTGACGTAGGACTTCAAGCATATCAGTTTAAAGATAGGTTGGGGGATTGAAATAACGGTTTTCCGAAGGCCTGTAGTGCACGATACAATGGCGTCGTGAGGAAGAGTGCAGTTTTTAATAAAACTACTTTTGTGTCATATTTTATCGGGTCAGTCTTTCACCGACATCGGCGCCGTAACTGTAGCCTATATTACTACATCACATGTAGCTTTGCGCCAAGGCAACGTCTTGCGTTGCTGGGAATTCATTGACGTCAAAGTTAGTAGGAATTCATTTTCTAAAAACGATACTAGCCCTAACAGATTGTGACATGAACGCACGAAACAATGATTTTTATTGACATTGGCAGCAAGTGACACAAATGGCTGGGCGACTGAACTTCGGGCTGGTCGAGTAGATTTTCTGGCTCACTCTCCCAGCTTGCGAGCGGCGTTTTGAAACCTAGGTATGTCCCTGAGGCGATGTAATTGCCTATATGAAGACTGTTGTCAAAACACAGCTAGGTACCACTGTGTGTATTTCTTCTGTAGAACCCGAAATTGCACACAGCCAGGGTAGTTCTGCTCGTCACCTCGCTGTGAAACCTGTATCAACATGTAAAGCTAAAGACCGGACGGGGTGCATGCAAAATCTGGGAATCAACCGACACCCACCATAAGTGAAAAAACAATGCAATGAACGTCATTATCTTGCGTAATTCTTCGCCTTTTCTAACAGTGAAAAGTATGTCATCATTTTGAAAACAGTAAGCTCGTGTCACACGCATGCGTCATTTCCTAAATTTTTGCGACATCTCTCATTAGATGATGAAACTTGGCAGCAGCAAAATTTCTTCTGAAATTTGGTTTTTCAGTATCAAAATTCTAAAAACTTGTAATGAAGTTAAACCTGTTCCGATAATTTGTTGTGACGTGTACGCAACCTCGTGAATGAGGAACAGTTGATTGAAGAATCGGCGAAAAAAGAAACTGGCTTATAGGTGAAGAAATCTTTCATGGCGCAGAAAGCCGTCGCTAAAGATCACTCCACAATTTTAGCAGCAGAATAACAGTAGAACGCCACTTTTCCAACACTGTTAAATATTTTAGTTTACTCAAGGAAGACAGTAGTTTTTAATGACACTAATTTTGTGTCGGATTTTATCTCGTCACTTTTTTACCCACATCGGTGCAAAGCTGTATATTTATTATACAGCTTTATTCCAAGGGTACGTCAAACATAGCCAGCCAGAGCGGTAGTGCCTCTCAATCTCAGTCTCAGAGCCAGTACACCACCGCAACTGGCTGTAGAGACGGTGACCATCCCATAGACCTTCCGTACACTGGAAGCTTTTTGATGAAGCCTCACACTCTTTAAATACCTTTTGTTCATTGCAGAGCACCTTAGGAGGCTGTCGATGTCACGCTGTCCTTTCCCTTAGTTAAAATTAAACTTTAAAGATAGCCTACAGCGAACAAAACACCTTTTTGACACCATAAATACAAATATGTTTGAATAAAATATTGTTTTTGTTTTGTACATGTCACAGACAGTAATTTCACTGCATAGCCCCTTTGAGCGCCCCAGAAATATTGTCAACCAATCAGCGCAAAGTGGTACACATGACATTATCCCCGTGGACTCGCTATGCAACAGCTGAGTGTCACTTCTTAGATGTAGGCTACTTATCGGTCTCTGGGCTAAAATACCGCATTGCGTGGTGTACGGGTGCAGCAATGTAAGCGCCAATAACATACATTTGTGTTATTGATCCCGGCCAATCCTGTCATGTGCTGGCATGGAATAGATTTATATCCACAGCAAGGAAAGACTGGCGACAAAATTGTAAGAGCAGCAAGCTCTGTTCTAGCTTTGATGCAGAGCTGTATAGTAAATATACAGCTTTGAGCTGAAGTGGGTAAAAAACTGACCAAATAATATGAGACATCAAAAACTACACTCTTCCTTGAGTAAAGTAAATTATTTTCCGGTGTTGGAAAAGTTTGCACTCTACCGGTATTCTACTACAATTGTGGTGCAATCTTTTGCATCGGCTTTGGTGCCATGAAATATTGCATCATCTATTGGCCAGTTTTTTCTTTCCTTGATTCTTTAATCAACTGTTCTTCTCGTCCACAAGGTATACATACTGGCTTCATTTCTTTACAAGTTTTTAGTATTTTGGTACCTGCAAACTGAATTTCCCAACAAATCTCCTGAGAGATGTCGCAGAATTTTAGGAAATACCATGTGTGCGTGTCACAAGTGCACTATTTTCAAATTGATGATAGACTTTTCTCTGTTACAAAAAGTGGGGAATTGTGCAAGAAAATGCCATTTAATAGATTGTTTTTCACTTAAATGGTTGTAACGGGCAAGGGGAGTGTCCATTGAGTCTGTTGAATCCCAGATTTTGCATGCACCCTGCCAGTCTTTAGATTTACATGTGGTTATAAGTTTCATGACGAGGTGACGAGCAGAACTGCCCAGGTTGTGTGAATCTTTGGCTTCTAATGGAGTTCAACACACAGTGGTACCTTGCTTTATTCTAACAATAGTCTTGATAGAGCTAGCTGGCTGGCTACATGATCTGCAGTGCGTACTTCAACGTTTCGTGTTACGATGGAGACATTGTGAAAGTCAATGATGTCATAGGCTTCTATTGGTGTGAGTGCCATCTCAAGTTTTTTTCGGCCCTAAATGGGGTTCATGATGGGGCTGCTGTACAATGATAGGCCTACCTGGGTATATTATGATACCGTATGTTGATGTTTTTCATTAATATGTCAATTTTAGATATAAAAATAGTCATTTTGGCTGCATAGTAGGCCTTTAAATGGATATAATGGGCAAGGTGAGTGTGGAATAACTCCCACATTTTGCCAGTACATTATCCGCTTGTTAGCTGTACACTCTGATATACGTTTCATAACAAACAGATGAACAGAAGTACGTGGGCAGCGCGAAATTTTGAGATCACTATAAAACTTAAATTCATTGCTCCCTAGCTGTATTTTGACGCTAGTGGTGACACCTAGCTTACTGACTATGAATCAATTTGGTCGTGGTTACAAATGGCATAATGAATGAAGCACTTGTGAGTTTCGTAAGATTAATGCAAATCTTCGCAAGATGCTTTCACTAGTTTGTCTTGTGGGTATTGTGCATTACGAAACGGGTCCCACACTTCTATTTCAGTACATCAATTCCTGTGGATCAAAACCAGTCATCTTATCCTCCATGGTAGATACGCTTCAACAAACTTATAAGTGAGTATTTTTAGCTGTACCAGGAAAATATAAGTTATTTCACTTTCTGGACTTTCATGGTACAAAATGAAATTACTTTCCGTTTAAAATTTTTCTTGCCAATAGTTGTATTATAATTGTCGTTTATAACTTTTCTTCTTTCTGCAAACAGTGATTACAGAAGAAAAAAACGGCAAGCTTTTGCGAAGTCAGTTGAAAAAGGTTGGTATGTCTAAGAAAGTGGGTGATTATATGATTGTTTGTTTAATACGTGTGCTCCAAATTGAAGAATTGTTTCCAAAGTTTTGGTAGGATTTTGTGGGTTATGTTACTTTGTTTGAAAGCCTAAATTCATAACCAGTAGAAACTATTAATGAAGTTTCATGTGTAGTGTTGGTGTATACATACGTCTGAGCAATTTTTGACAATTGTTAACATTTTGTTTTCCGTAGGATAGTTCTAGAACTTTGAGGAATTGATGCATGAACCTACAGGTAGATTGTGGCCATCCAGCAGGGTTTTCGAATGCTTTTAGATACCCCTAAAATATAAACACAGGAATGATGTGCATTTGAGGGTGTAACTTAATATTCTTGTGTAAAAAACATCAACTTTCAACCGTTGACTAAGGAAAAATTCCCAGGTCAACATTTTGGACCTCCATAAAAGTCCTAGTAAGTTAAAATTTTAAATTTCAGGTGAAAAATAATACTTAAAATTACTGATGAGGCGTTCCAATTTTTGTTGGGTTCTTGCTTTCTTTGGCTTGAGAAGTAAGCAACTGAGTTGTAGATATTTGTGATTGGGAACATTTTAATTCACTTCAGTTTAAGTTTAATTATCTTCGGATTTAATTTCTCAGTGATGCTCAAGTTCCTTTGTAGCGATCAAACCTTAACAAGGATCTTGATCCCTGTGTGATCCTTTGTTGTAGCCAACTTGGCTTTTTGTGCCAGGTCTTCTCAAGCTTAGAAATCATTCTAGTCTGAGTTAGGAACAAGATGAGACTGACAGTAGCTGGCGTAAATGCCTAAGTCAAGTGCTGTTTTTAGACAGAAGGCTGAGGTTTATTGTCCATTGCCTATTTATTACCTTAAATAACATTTCAGCTTACAGTCTTATAAAAGGGGATTCAGCTGCCAAAGATGATTTGGAAGTGGTGGAAAGTCTCCACCAGGCCAAGAGGCGGAAAAAGACTGAAAGCGGATCTCAGTAAGTTTTATGAGCAAGATGAAAAACAAATCCACACGGCATTTGGGAGAAAAGTCATAGTACCAGAAAGTTTATTTGTTTAATTTAAATCCAACCAGCCACTCCTTAGATGGGGTGTTCTGAAGTTAGATAAATTTTGACATTGTTCCAGGGTTACTTGAATGTAGAAGAAGAAATACATCTGGACATACACTACCTAATGACTGTGCTAAGGACACGCCATTACTTATAGTTTTGGCGTCAAGGTGTCCGTGCTAAGCACGCATCGCTAGTTTGAAGTAGTGTGCAGCTAGTTGCTGCAGTAATTTGAAATCCATATTTTTGCACCCTGTGCCCAAATCAGCTAAATAATATTCACCGTTACATTGCTTTCAGAAACATTGAATCTGATGGCAGTGACTCGTCTATAGAGGAGATTGAATATCTTGTAAGTTTCTTGATTTATTTTTTAGCACTTGAGATGGATATTTGCATTTCAATTGAATTATTTTGTTATTACAAACAGCAGTGTTGCAAGTTGAAGCACTTTAGTAATCAGTTATTTGTGTGAATGAAAACACTAATCTTTAGTGTCAGACTGATGCAATGTATATTTTTAGCAATTCACTAGATTGTAGCATAAATACTAAACTGGAACTGATGTAACTTTAGCTGTTAAAATCTATATTGAACTGTAATGTGTATGAATGAAGTTATGGCAATATGTTTTGATCATCACTCGGAGCACACCAATTTCGCAAATTGCCAAATGTAATGAAGGATTAGGCTTATTGACTTACATCCGTTTGTATCTTTTATTATGTTCTGTTCAGACCCCTGTTCAATACAACCACTTTTGGCCCCTCTTTATTTGTTCCGTGTTGTCGTGGTGACACAATATGACCTGGAAAGGCTTCTTCACTTGTCATTTCACGAGTCTACGTAGAATTGTGACTGCTTCATATCTTTGACTTTTTCAGCAAAATGTCCGTACTGCAAACAATTCTAACTTCATGAACAGCTCCATGACCAACCTTTATGGTCAGAATTCTCCGAACAAGTCCCAGTCAAGTGAATCTCGAGGCTGGGTCATTGACAAGACCCCCAGCTCTTCCACAGAGACTCCTTTTGAGAAAGTTAGCAACTCGGGGACTGGTGGGAAATCTAAACGCTGTAAGCAAAGGTCAAAATCTACAAATGTGGTGCCTAGTGCACAAAAGTCCACTGATGCCCCACCAGAGAATTCATTAAATGAGCTTGATGCTTCAAGAGCGCCGGACACAGATGAGCTCGTCAATCTTGCTAAGGAGCCTGCTGCTAAATTATTTGAGGATTCTGACAATCTACAGTCAGGCGTGAGTACTCCAGTGAGAGAGATACAGTCTGGTGTGAGTACGCCGGTGAGAGACCCCGATGGGCAGGATGCAAAATCATCTGTAAAGTCAAGTAAAAAGGTCAAAAAGAAACCAAAAGATCCGAAGAAAGGTAACTTCGATAATTGCAACACTCTGGTACTTATACAGATCTTAAATATCTTTAGTTCAAAGTGCTTGACAGACAACCTATCATTTTTAGTGTAAAATGTTACAAGTTATTGTTCTACTTCTTACATGTACAAGTGATTTTCAAAAGAACAGACTATGTTTTTCAAACTGAAAGTAAGCTGTTTTGCTACAGAAAGCTGGTTCAAGAGTCCAGTAGGATGGTTAGAGGGAAAGGAATCGCCCATGGTATTCAGATTGGTTGGTGGCAATTCTCTTCCGAAGTTTCATTGGCTCCACAGTATAGTACACACCATCATAAAAATCATCAAAATTTTGCTGTGATGGGTCATTTCTTGGAACATGAGTTCTGCACTTGCAACAGTGGTAGGTAGTAGCCATGTGTAATGTTGATGTCACCTTGGTGAATTTTTGTGGATCTTGCAGAACCAGAGGTCACCAAGTCTTCTATCACATTTGCCGATGTTGGTGGACAAGAGTCGACTCTAAAGGAAATCTGTAAACTGCTCGTTCATATGCGACATCCTGAGGTCTACGTGCAACTCGGGGTGACTCCACCCAGAGGATTCCTTCTGCACGGCCCCCCAGGCTGTGGCAAGACTTTATTAGCCAGTGCTATTGCTGGAGTAGGTTTTGTTACTTGAATGAATCTTTCTTGTTCTTGTGTATGCCCATGTATTCATTTCAAAGTTATATTGCATGTGTTGTCGTGTTATTCAAATTGGGAAAAATTGGCATTTGTTCGCTTGGAAAATGATCCTATTGCCAACATTTCTAGAGACTTCCTGTTGTGCCTCTTAAAGTTCTGCTGGATTTATGTGCATCTTTAACTAGGAGACTGCTTAGATGACTAAAATTAATCGTCTGTTCAATGACCCTGGCGCTGTCCTTAAAGCTGCTTGTACCTCATCTCTGTAAAATATTTTTTGATTTATGTCTTACGTTATTGCCCTTTGTTTTGGATTTATAACACTGCAAATCCTCTTTCTAATTACACATTGGCTGCTGCAAAGCAAAGGTTCATCTCAGCTAACTTGGTTTATTTCAGTAGAAAGTTTCTGATTTTGGTTTGACCCGATTAGTGTAGTGTGGGAATAATCTTGTGGGTAATTAGTTTGCTTTATTTCCAGGAGCTGGAACTGCCGTTCATAAAGATTGCTTCCACAGAGTTAGTCTCCGGTGTTTCTGGAGAGTCGGAAGAAAAAATCAGGGATCTCTTTGAAAGAGCAATGGTAAGCATGCAGTACTATTCGTTGTGTGTTGTCAAATTTTCAATCTAAAAACATGCTGTTTTTTCATTTTTGTAGTTCCTGAAGATTTTTATTTTAAAATCTTATTTTTAGAAATGATGTGTGCATGTGTTTATTTAAGCCCATGCACCTGTCAAGGGAAAGTGTTAATAAGTCTCTAGAGCAGTTTTATTTGGATAAAAAGGAAGTCTTTTATGTTACGGCTCGAAAAAAATAGTTTGTGAGCTTGATCAAGGGAATTATAAAGAAAATTTTTTTACAAAACAATAGATGTTGATGCATTTTCAGTTTAACTAAAATAAAAAAACTATGAACAGAGAAGAGACTAGCTACATCCAGTTGAAGACATACATGTGTATACCCAGTTCAACACATGCAAATGTACAATTACGTCCACTTTAAGACATACACATTGACAGTTACACCCAGTTCAAGGCATACACATGTACAGTAATAGTTGCATGCACATGTTAGTGAAGCTTAGAAACACTTGAGCAAGTAGAATTTTATGAAAAAATGCACTGTATTGAGGCTCGTGGGTCTATATACATACATACAGTTCGAGAAACAAAATTGCCACATTTAGAATTTCTTTTCATTGCTTCTGATTGTATTTGTAGAACTCGGCGCCTTGCATCTTGTTTCTAGATGAGATCGACGCCATAACGCCCAAAAGAGAAAATGCCTCCAAAGACATGGAGAGGAGAATAGTGTCACAACTTCTGACGTGTATGGACGGTGAGTACCTGATGGAAAGGGCATAATGACTTAATTAAGATAGTTTGCTAATTGATTGCTAAGAGAGTATCCATGCAGTGGTTTCTTTTTGTGGTGATTAAGCAAACTTTGAAGATTAACAACTTCAAGTGAAGGTGGAAAATGTGATTGAGTGTTGATTATTTGTCCACAGCTGTTATGTTAGACTGAAGTTCAAAAGTTTATCATAATAGGCGCGCGTCATAATGATTAATGAAGTGACAGGATTAGAATCGAGATCCTTCTTTGTTGTGTATAGATTTAAACTCCTGTGCCAACACTCATGTGTTGGTGATCGGTGCTACCAACCGTCCAGATTCCTTGGACCCGGCTTTGAGACGGGCAGGCCGGTTTGACCGAGAGATCTCCTTGGGGATACCAGATGAGCGTGCGAGGGAGGGAATTTTGAGAGTGCTGTGTAGGGTTCTACGTCTTGATGAGCCATTCAACTTCTCTTACCTGGCCAAAAGCACACCTGGATTTGTCGGCGCTGATTTGACGGCACTTGCTCGGGAAGCTGCCATGACAGCGGTTAACAGGTAGATGAAGATCTTAGGCTTGTAGGTTTGTTGTTTTCAAGCAGAAGTTTGTTGAAGATACTTTGAATTGAAAAGTAATTAATGTGTAATGCCTGAAAGTCCAACACATCACTAATTACGTCAATCCGAAATCACAATCTTCAACCTCAAATACATGAAGTTAATTGTGAATTTTTATGCGCTCACGTATTTATATGTGGACGCATTATGCCGTCATCTGTGTCCGTCCATACCGGGCGGCGTCCGTCCGGTGTTTGCTGCTCTGTCTCCAAAACTGATTGAGGTATGTTCATGAAATTTTGCACATGTGTTCCTTTCATGGATGGGACGGCATGAGCGAACTTTCGAACAAATCCGACTACAGGTGTGCCCCCTAGTGTCAATTTTAGTTTTTTACGCTTACCTTTGTATCTTCAAAAGTCCTTAATGAATTTTCATGAAATTTGGTATGTAGGCACCTATTAGTGAGATGACGCTATCCCCCCGTTTTCGGATGAATTTGACGTAGTTTGCGCCACCTAGTGGCCATTTTTACTGTTTTCGAGTCTGTTTCTTTGCGTCCACCCCTCTATCAACCAAACCGCTCAAGGGATGATTGTGAAAATTAGCATGTATGTGCTTACTATTAAGAGGACAATTGACGATGATTTTCTGATGATTTTGACTACTGTGGCGCCTCCTAGTGGCTGTTTTGTGTTTTTGCACCTATGGTGTATCTCCTAAACCGTTCGTAGAATATTTATGAAATTCAGTAAGTATTTTTATATGATGTTAGCAACGAACGACGACGACTTTTGGACAAATCCGACTACCGGTGTGCGC
>NMRA01000354.1:219825-274714 GCA_002633005.1 Phoronis australis | reverse complement strand
TTTTTAGTGTAAAATGTTACAAGTTATTGTTCTACTTCTTACATGTACAAGTGATTTTCAAAAGAACAGACTATGTTTTTCAAACTGAAAGTAAGCTGTTTTGCTACAGAAAGCTGGTTCAAGAGTCCAGTAGGATGGTTAGAGGGAAAGGAATCGCCCATGGTATTCAGATTGGTTGGTGGCAATTCTCTTCCGAAGTTTCATTGGCTCCACAGTATAGTACACACCATCATAAAAATCATCAAAATTTTGCTGTGATGGGTCATTTCTTGGAACATGAGTTCTGCACTTGCAACAGTGGTAGGTAGTAGCCATGTGTAATGTTGATGTCACCTTGGTGAATTTTTGTGGATCTTGCAGAACCAGAGGTCACCAAGTCTTCTATCACATTTGCCGATGTTGGTGGACAAGAGTCGACTCTAAAGGAAATCTGTAAACTGCTCGTTCATATGCGACATCCTGAGGTCTACGTGCAACTCGGGGTGACTCCACCCAGAGGATTCCTTCTGCACGGCCCCCCAGGCTGTGGCAAGACTTTATTAGCCAGTGCTATTGCTGGAGTAGGTTTTGTTACTTGAATGAATCTTTCTTGTTCTTGTGTATGCCCATGTATTCATTTCAAAGTTATATTGCATGTGTTGTCGTGTTATTCAAATTGGGAAAAATTGGCATTTGTTCGCTTGGAAAATGATCCTATTGCCAACATTTCTAGAGACTTCCTGTTGTGCCTCTTAAAGTTCTGCTGGATTTATGTGCATCTTTAACTAGGAGACTGCTTAGATGACTAAAATTAATCGTCTGTTCAATGACCCTGGCGCTGTCCTTAAAGCTGCTTGTACCTCATCTCTGTAAAATATTTTTTGATTTATGTCTTACGTTATTGCCCTTTGTTTTGGATTTATAACACTGCAAATCCTCTTTCTAATTACACATTGGCTGCTGCAAAGCAAAGGTTCATCTCAGCTAACTTGGTTTATTTCAGTAGAAAGTTTCTGATTTTGGTTTGACCCGATTAGTGTAGTGTGGGAATAATCTTGTGGGTAATTAGTTTGCTTTATTTCCAGGAGCTGGAACTGCCGTTCATAAAGATTGCTTCCACAGAGTTAGTCTCCGGTGTTTCTGGAGAGTCGGAAGAAAAAATCAGGGATCTCTTTGAAAGAGCAATGGTAAGCATGCAGTACTATTTGTTGTTTGTTGTCAAATTTTCAATCTAAAAACATGCTGTTTTTTCATTTTTGTAGTTCCTGAAGATTTTTATTTTAAAATCTTATTTTTAGAAATGATGTGTGCATGTGTTTATTTAAGCCCATGCACCTGTCAAGGGAAAGTGTTAATAAATCTCTAGAGCAGTTTTAATTGGATAAAAGGGAAGTCTTTTATGTTACGGCTCGAAAAAAATAGTTTGTGAGCTTGATCAAGGGAATTATAAAGAAAATTTTTTTACAAAACAATAGATGTTGATGCATTTTCAGTTTATCTAAAATAAAAAAAAATATGAACAGAGAAGAGACTAGCTACATCCAGTTGAAGACATACACGTGTATACCCAGTTCAAGACATGCAAATGTACAATTATGTCCACTTTAAGACATACTCATTGACAGTTACACCCAGTTCAAGGCATACACATGTACAGTAATAGTTGCCTGCACATGTTAGTGAAGCTTAGAAACACTTGAGCAAATAGAATTTGATGAAAAAATGCACTGTATAGAGGCTCATGGGTCTATATACATACATACAGTTCGAGAAACAAAATTGCCACATTTAGAATTTCTTTTCATTGCTTCTGATTGTATTTGTAGAACTCGGCGCCTTGCATCTTGTTTCTAGATGAGATCGACGCCATAACGCCCAAAAGAGAAAATGCCTCCAAAGACATGGAGAGGAGAATAGTGTCACAACTTCTGACGTGTATGGACGGTGAGTACCTGATGGAAAGGGCATAATGACTTTATTATGGTAGTTTGCTAATTGATTGTTTTGGAGTTTTAAGTAATATAAAGCAAAGAGAGTATCCATGCAGTGGTTTCTTTTTGTGGTGATTAAGCAAACTTCAAGTGAAGGTGGAAAATGTGATTGAGTGTTGATTATTTGTCCACAGCTGTTACGTCAGACTAAAGTTCAAAAGTTTATCATAATAGGCACGCGTCATAATGATTAATGAAGTGACAGGATTAGAATCGAGATCCTTCTTTGTTGTGTATAGATTTGAACTCCAGTGCCAACACTCATGTGTTGGTGATCGGTGCTACCAACCGTCCAGATTCCTTGGACCCGGCTTTGAGACGGGCAGGCCGGTTTGACCGAGAGATCTCATTGGGGATACCAGATGAGCGTGCGAGGGAGGGAATTTTGAGAGTGCTGTGTAGGGGTCTACGTCTTGATGAGCCGTTCAACTTCTCTTACCTGGCCAAAAGCACACCTGGATTTGTCGGCGCTGATTTGACGGCACTTGCTCGGGAAGCTGCCATGACAGCGGTTAACAGGTAGATGAAGATCTTAGGTTTGTAGGTTTGTTGTTTTCAAGCAAAAGTTTGTTGAAGATACTTTGAATTGAAAAGCAATTAATGTGTAATGCCTGAAAGTCCAACATATCACTGATTAGGTCAATGCGAAATAACAATCTTCAACCTCAAATACATGAAGTTAATTGTGAATTTTTATGCACTCACATATTTATATGTGGACGTATTATGCCGTCATCTGCGTCCGTCCATCCGGGCGGCGTCCGTCCGGCGTCCGGTGTCTGGCATCCGCTGCTCTATCTCCAAAACCGATTGAGGTATGTTCATGAAATTTTGCACATGTGTTCCTTTCATGGATGGGACGGCATGGGCGAACTTTCGAACGACTCCAACTACCCGTGTGCCCCTAGTGGCAATTTTAGTTTTTTACGCTTACCTTTGTATCTTCAAAAGTCCTTAATGGATTTTCATGAAATTTGGTATGTAGGCACCTGTTAGTCAGATGACGCTATCCTCCCGTTATCGGATGGATTCGACGTAGTTTGCGCTACCTAGTGGCCATTTTTACTGTTTTCGAGTCTGTTTCTTTGCGTCCACCTGTCTATCAACCAAACCGCTCAAAGGATGATTGTGAAAATTGGCATGTATGTGGTTACAATGAAGAGGACAATTGACGATGATTTTCCGACGATTTTGACTACTGTGGCACCTCCTAGTGGTAGTTTTGTTTTTTTGCGCCTGTGGCTGTATCTCCTAAACCCACTGCAGGATCTTTACTAAATTTAGTAAGTGCATTAAGATAACAACAGATGACGACGACTTTCAGGCAGATCCAACGGACACTGTGCTCAGTAGTGGCAATTTCATTTTATTCTGTTTTCCTTTGTTTCTCTGAAGTTCCTTGACAGATTTTTATGAAATATGGCGTGTTCCTGTTTTTGGATGGATTGTATGTTTTTGCACCATCTAGTGGCCATTGTTATGATACAAATAAATAACCCTAAAAGCACACCATTTGCAATGCATTCGTGGGCACATTTCAATGCTCCGCGTTTCTCTAGTTATCGTTAAAACAGTCATTGAACTCCACTTGCTTTGTGGTTTTATCATGTGTAATTATGAAGCCTAGGTCATGGAATTAAAGAGGAAAAACCAATGGTTCCACGCCAAAACACGACCCAAAACATTGATTTTCAAAGATGGTGCTGCTTGGGACATCTGGTTAAGTTCGGACTTCTAACAGTTGTTCGCATTTCAACCATTTTCAGAGTCTTTGATGATTTACAACTGAAGCAGTGTGAAGTGCCTCCACCAGTTGCTATGGAAACAGACCGTGCAGCCGTTGATGACGAGTCGCTTAAGAATAATCCTGAGACTATAATCAGATCGGAGATGGACTCGCTCATTATGTGGCTGAAAGAGCAACCCCCTCTATCGGAAGATCAACTGCAATCACTGAGTATATCCATGGAAGATTTCGAGGTAATTTTGATGCCATTTTTACACTGTCTTGGTTTTGGATGATAATGCGAAAACATTTTTTGTTCTCTTTCTTGGTCAGTTATTGCACTATCAGCATCTTTGCCACTGTAGAAATTAAAAGTATCTTCAAAACTGGTTTAAAGGTTGCCTTTGACCGAATGTGCATTTTCCCTTTGGCAGCCATGTTGATGTTGAGTTTATCATATGAGATGGAAGCTCTAGATCTGCTACTTCTCTCTTCATTTTTTTCAGAGTGCATTGAAGCACGTGCAGCCTTCAGCCAAACGCGAAGGCTTTGCGACCATACCCGATGTGACGTGGGACGACATCGGAGCGTTGAAGGATATAAGGGAGGAACTGGAGATGGCCATATTGGTAATGGTTCTCAACAGAGGGCGTAATTGTTCCCACAAATGTTAATAGCAATAAGCTGATTTAGAACTCATTTGTGTAGTGAGAACATGACACTGGCTGTGACTTGGTTTCCTGTCACAGATTATACTTAAAAACGATGTGCAACAATATTATGTGTTCATATTCCCAATGGTATTTTCTGTTTTAAACTCTCATATATCTGAGAGTACAACTATGTTTGCATTGATGTCAGTATCCAAATAGTGATATCTATTTTATACTAGACGGACCTATCCTTGGTGACAGAGCAGTCCTACAATACTGCAATCACAGTATTGTTGATAGTACTTCAACTGTAGGCAGCTGATTTAGGTTGGAACGATATGCTTTAGAAGATGAAAGTGAAAACAAAGAGAAATTTGCCACTTTAAAAATTTTGATAAATCATAATTTACTTTATAATTGACAAAAAGGCAGAAAACTGGGCATTGCGTTAGAAACGTGGTATTATCTGTGTTTGTCTTTTGTATAAGAATAATGTCATTGGCGTCGCTCACTCAAATTTCACCTCTGTCTTATAAGAAAAGCACTGCTCTGGGTGTCTCTCTTCATAGAGGATGAATGAAACTCTTTCTTGTAACAGAATGTTTTTTAAAATGTGTAGATTTTTAGTTAAATCTTTATGTGAGGTAGTCCTTGAATATTTGACTTGAGACTGTTAAGGTATTGTTTTTCTCATATTTAAAGGCCCCTGTTCATCAGCGAGAAACATTCCAGGCGTTGGGCTTAAAGAATCCGCCGGGGATTCTGCTGGCGGGACCTCCTGGGTGTGGTAAAACCCTGCTGGCGAAGGTGAGTGACGGATCTAGAGATTAAGGTCTGGTAAGACATGAAATCAAGTATCAACTACTTGAGATGCTTCAATGGCCTGTAAAGCTGTTAGTGAGATTCACTTAGTTTGTAATCATGTCATGTAAAACAAGGAATGATAGTTTAAAAACATTCAGTGACGTTGCTTGCAGTTTGATGTTGAATATTTTTGTCGAAAGTTGCCAAATTCCCCCCATTTCTTCACACAACGCCAAAGACGGTCTCATTTTAAAATTCCTATTAACGAAATTCTGCAAACCTGTAACAAAATAGCCTTTTTATGTTTGCACTGGGAAACGCAACCTGTGAGTTGATTCTGACCCAAATGTGGTACCATATCATGTCATGCGTAGGCCAACACAACACTGTGTCAATTGATATTCGGGAGGCCATGATTTTATAAGCATGACATCAAAACACATTATTTCGTAAGTTCAATAATTAATCAAATTTGTTATTTCAATATTTGAACAGTTAGAGTTATGTTCTGTGACATAGAAACAAATTGGAACTTACAAAATTGAAAATCGGATTCGAGTATTAGATAATCTTTAAAATTGCTGAATCTTCGTTTTACACGATCTCTGACTTCTTTGACTGGGTTTAGAAATTTTATGAGTTTCAAATCATTGCCAATGTTTCATTACTTTTCTGGGAGCTCTGGATTTAAATTTTCTGCAAATATTGTTGGAGAATGCAAGCACACTCAGCTTATTGAGACTTTTTTGTAACCGGATCGAAGCTCATGATTTACTTTCATGTATAACGCACAAAAAATTTGGTGTAATTTAAAGTTTAACTGCCTTATTTACCAGACTCAGGTCCAGCAACATTAATAATTTTGAGTGTCATTCTTGATATTTGTGAGATTGTCTTGACGTTACTTTTGTCTGGTCACTGTTTCTAGGTGTTTGTACGTTAACATACATTCAAGGAAGAGGTACTCAATTGGTTATTGACTGTGTGACGCGCTTCTCTTTTCTAGGCTATTGCCAATGAGTCTGGTATTAACTTTATTTCTGTCAAAGGACCGGAGCTACTGAATATGGTGAGTTGGCCTGATAGCCGTCCGTTACTCTGTTGGTAGATAAACAGGAGAGTAACACGGATTTTCTGACCATTAGCTGCAAAATTATCTAGTCCTATTAAAGTGTTGAATGTGTCTTTTCAAACTGAATGACATATAAAACTGTAATGCTATGAAATTTGGGATTTAGAAAATATTGGATTAGATATCGTGCTGTTTTGATAAAAGCTCTGATAGTAGTTCTTAACCACCCTGATAAAATTTGTCTTGAAACTTGTTCTTCTTTATTGTTAAAGAGAGATTTCTGATATTGTTATACACTGATGGTTTCTTTCTCCAACATGACTTCCCTTCGGAATCTTTCTGTTGGCCATATTATTAGTTTTGTTCTTCCTTTCAGTATGTTGGTGAGAGTGAGCGAGCTGTTCGTCAGGTGTTTCTCCGTGCTCGCAACTCCGCCCCTTGTGTGATCTTCTTTGACGAGCTGGACTCCATTTGTCCTAAAAGGTCTTCATCATCTGATGTAAGTTCTTTTGGAAAAGAAATGTGATCACTTTATGTGTGCCCACATATACGTGGGCGTGTATTGCAGTCATCTCTGTTGGGGCACCGGGTGTATAACGTCTGCCCCATATCTACAAAACTGCTTAAATGATCTTCATGAAATTTTATAGGCATGTTTTTATTGAGCAGGTGATTTGTCAACTTTTGAAGGGATCCGTCTACTGCCATGCCCCCCAGTGGCAGTTTTAGTTTTTGACGTTTGTTGTAAATCTGTTAAATCCCTCAACAGATCTTTTAACAATTCGACAGATATGTTTGTATCAAGTATGAGATGTTATCCGACAATTTTCTCAGTGTTCTGGCATGTTGTGTACTCCTAGTGGCAGTTTTAGCAATTTGGTTCCGCTTTTTGCCGTCTACTTCTGTGCTCTGTGTCAGCTAAATGGTTTGAAGAATTTGTTAGAAGTGTTCCCACTGACTTCATGAGTCTGTTTCATAAAAATGACTTTTAATAAGACTCGAGACAGATATTTGGTCGTACAGTCCCACTTCACAATTGTTGGAAAAAAGGTTTAGCCAGATAATAATGAGTCTCATCACACTCTAGAATAATATTAATTGTCTCATCACCTAGCAGTTAGTGTAATTCTCAGAAACTGCACTTTTGCTCAAGTTGGGTTTAATTATTTTTCAGAAATAGTGTTGAGTGGAGCTAAGACGAAATTTCAGTCTTAAGTTACTTCTCATGAAACAGACCCAGAAATGATTGATAAATGAAGAGGCTCTAGTGAATCATCTGTGGCGCCCTCTTGAGCGGCTGTGAAGTTTTACGTCAGAGTGTGTCATGTGTAGGGGTTTTATATAATTAACTGTCTAAACAATGTATAGAAATGACCTAATTCTGTCTTAAAAGGGTGGATCCAGCACACGGGTGGTCAACCAGCTTCTGACGGAGATGGACGGACTGGAGGAGAGGAAACAGGTGTTCATAATGGGGGCCACCAACAGACCAGGTGAGACTCCATGTGGAATTGGAGCAGTTCACAAGATGTTCTGTGGTGGACAGTCTTTGTTGAAGTTTAACACAAGCATGCTGCTTAGCTTAATTAAACCAGGCTGCACACAACCTCGTACTATTTGATGTTTTTCTCCAAGCTTTGCTTGGTTGGCTTGAAGAGACCACTGATGAGTGAGGATAGAATCCTGGATAAGCTTGTTGGAACAGTAATCTTTTTTTTCCAAGCTTGGAAAACCATGGTTCTTGGTAACCATTGGTGTGCAAGCTGTTGCCAGTTACATAATTCAAGCATTCAAGCTAAGATAGATACTATTAGATCAATAAACATTTAAACTTGATGGCACATTGAGCCAGGGGCTCTTCAGGCACATGGTCAGTAATTATCTATCATCAGTGAATTCCATCACCAGACAGACTTTGTTTTCCTACTGACAAGTAATTTAAATAAACATATCCCATATCATGTTTATATGTGACAATGTAGCTTGTCAAGTGCACCGAAGTAAGAATGAAGTACGAACGTCTTCCATGGTGCTAACAACATTATGCAAGCTTAGGATGATATTGTCCAAGCTTAAAGAATATTGTCCAAGCTTGAATAATATTGTTCAAGCTTGGAAAAGGTTGTGTATGTTTTAGCTTCATTAATCTTGCCAGTAAGGATTATTCAAACTCATGAATTTAGTGTCATAAACCAAAACAGGGACTGGGTGGTGGGCGGTACAGTTTCAGATCAGTGTGCAGCAAACTGACAACTTAACCGACGCCTTCAGTCAGCGCAGAAGCACTTCCATTTCAGATATCATTGATCCAGCCATACTGAGGCCTGGGAGATTGGATAAGATACTGTACGTGGGTCTACCAGCAGCAGCAGACAGGGAAGAAATATTAAGAACGATCACCAAGGTATGCTGTCTCAATACTTGATGACAATTGCATGAACAACCGCTGTTTGAAAGAACTGGTTTTTGGACTTATCAAACAAACTAAGTTAAAGATTGTGAATGTCTGTAAGAAATTGACAAGTGCTGTTGGAGGCTGTCTTACAAGCAGGAAGTGTGAAAAGTATTGGAAATATTTTAGCAAAAACTAGCTCATAAGCTATAAGCAAGAATTATCAGTCTTCATACACGCCATGTGTTGGTTACATTATGTCACCTATAGGTATGCCTGAAAAGATGTTTGCCCTGACCGGGGTTCGAATCTGGGACTTTCTGCTAACCGTGCAGATGCTCTAGTCCACTGGGCTTTCGGGACCACCGGTTGATTACAAAAATCCAAACAATCTTAATAAAAACCATCTTACTCAAACTCGGGAGTGCACACACGTGTATAAACGTAAGTCAACATCAAATTTTAATTATTAATTAAAAATTTGTCATTGTTAAAAGGTGGTTGGTAATTCCAATATTATACAGGGACTTCCGAAAGGGTACTAGAATAGCAAGATGACTGTATGAACGATTCACAGGGTCAAAATGCAGAAAAATTGAGACAAATACTGGAATTTGCTTACTTGAGTTAGAGACTTTGTGTTGGTCTCTGGCGGATTTTAGCTTGGCTAGTGGTGTTATTGTGGGTCGTGGGTAACCACTGCAGAGTTGTGCCACTGCATTTCATGACAGTGCTGTTTAACTCATTATAATGTTTGAAATATGAAATGATTGTTTTACAACAGAACGGAACAGTACCGCAGTTAACAGAAGATGTCGATTTGAAAACAATTGCGGATGACGAGCGAATTCAGGGCTTCACGTAAGTGACGACCATAACCCTTCAGAAATGTTTTCCTTGATTGACTACGAATTTAGTGTTACAAGCATGTTGTGATGAAATACTTAAGGGAGTTTTGATAAAAAAGCTCAGCTGTGTACTATGTGCTCATGGCACCAGTAGCTGAGTGTATAGATTACACAGTTGAAGGAGCCTTCTGTAAGTGTTGAAGCGCCCTCTTGTGAGAGCCGTTGCTAACTTAGGATGTGTGTGGGTTCAAGATGACTCATTCAGAGAGCAAGTTGATGAAAAATGTAGCTTCCAACCTTTAAGCACCGTTGTTCATTTCTAGCGGAGCTGACTTGGCCGCGCTGGTCCGCGAGTCATCCATGGCTGCTCTTCGGGAATTTATGAACACTTCGCAACCTCGTGAATCAATTGCTGTCAACAGGAGTCACTTTGAAACGGCATTCGCCAAAGTTCGTCCATCAGTATCAAAAGCAGTAAGTGCTTGTATCCCAGCAGTCCTGTTTGTTTCTTACTGTTATTAGACTTGTGTTTTATCATTCTACTTGTTCTTTGATTTTTTAACCTCTGTGACACGTTTGGTATGGTAATTTTTCGTACATAATTAATCGCCAAAATTACGAGTTTCTATATTCAGAGTTTGATTAACTAGCTACAAATAATAGGTACTTAATCAAATGTTGTTTTACGGCATCTGAACAGTGCAAATGAAGTTTGTAATAGGCAGACGACATTTTTGTCTTTATTTCTGCTGAGAAATTTGACAAAAAATTTCACTTTCTTGCCATAATTATTGTGTTCTAAGTAAGTGAAGGATTACTACAATAAGAATTAACTCTCTTGATTACGTATAATTCAATGCTTACTAAGTCTGGACAAGTGTACAATCATGCATTTGTGCTACAATTCGAGGTTTAGACCCTAAAGGTGGAGCTGTTAAGACATCATCTGCCCCAGACTGGGTACCATTGTGGAACTTTATATTACTGTGTATTAGTTGACAACTACTTCGAGATCGATTACCTAGCAAAAGAATAGTCAACAATCTTTGATTCCAAGTCTGTTTCATCAATTGTTTCAGAGCCGACTAAAATACGAGAACATGAAGACGTTCACTTCAAGCCTGTGATTTACCAAGCTATCAGGGATGTGTTAATTGTTAGGGTCGTGTTCTGGGTGTTAGTAACGATGGAATTAGCTGTCGTTAGTTATAAATGCTTAAAGCCTATCTTGAACGGTAACACTTGTAAAGATCTTACAATATATTAAGAGCAGACTGGTTGCATAACTTGTCAAATGAAACGAACTGTTAGACGTATTGGTTTGCTTTTGTCTACGTCACCTTTTAATTCAAACAGCTGAGAATAACACCCGCACACATTGGTGTTCTATTCAGACTCCTATTCAATACAACTGTTATCGACCTTTTGTTGTTTGTGCAGGGATCTCGCGGTGACACAATAAGGTGCAAAAAGGCAGCTTCACCTATCATTTGACCGGTTAACAGTTGCGTGATTAAACTCTCGTTTTCTTATTTTGCCAAGGCTTTGCTAGGAGTACCTGGTTAGCCAAATACATCTAGTGAAATAACAAAATTCGGTTGAAGTTAGGTTTTAATACATTTTGGTTGAAGTCTTATTTGCAAGTTGCAGAAGTTAAGAATGTGAGGGGCTGCTACGAGTGTTCTCTACATACATTCTTGCATGGTTTTGAGGCACGTTTTTCAACGGTCGCACATCTTTATTCAGCCAGATTTTTCCCGTTTTTCTCAGAAAATGGTTGAACTAGTTGCATAGTGGTAGTCATTTTGCGTTATTTTGTTGTAAAAATGATAGCGACATGACAAAAAATGAAAACAGTGTGTAGATTAAACTGTTTGATACGCAAATTAGCAAAGTAGAAACGAAAAGATGGCATGAATTTGAACCATGTTTGGATGTTTTTCCGAGGGAGAAGTCCAGCTATTCCATACTTCGTACATTAATTCATTATGTGTTGTCGAGCTAGTCATTGATGAAGTTTCTTATTAATTTGATTAGCAAATTATAACTTTCACGTGGTCATAATGATGTTATGCAATAATAAAACCCAAATTCAACTGACATATCAACTCAAGATTGCAGAAAGAGATGGACAGCATTTCTTAACAGAACTGTATTGGTTTATATACACTATGTCCATACATCATCATATAACAGTAATCGATTCATGATTAAGGTCCAGCCCAGAGTCCATATAACATCTCAATAAAAACCAGTCACTGTCTTTTTAAACTTGTACAAAACAGCTCAGTCCAACAAACAGTCTAGTAATCACATGATACCACTTTCACAGAACTACTTCTTATATCAAAACATGCAAACCCCGTCACAACACTAGAATACAATTTGATTCGCTGAGAATTGTGCTCGAGGAGTGTTCACATATTACGTCATCACTCAAGGGGAGTGGGTTTCGTTGGAAAGATGACTTTTTGAGACGGAAGGGGGGGGTACACTCATGGTGACGTCATCATGTTGTTCATTAAAACATCATCACAGTACAAATTGGGAAATTGGTTTACATTCTAGGGAATTATTTAAAAAAACAAGATCTGCCATATCACACTTCTAAGATTTGATGTTTCACTAGACTTGCTTTGTACACATGTACACAGACAAACGACAGACTCACTCCATCACTACTAAAACTAGGGGAATGGGTTTGACAGTGGTGATGGGTTAAAAGGTGGCAAATTTTGCGTCGCATAATGTGTGAACACTCCCCTAGAGACATCCATGTTGGGAACTGCATCAATTCTCGAACGACATTCGTACATTCTCAATAACAAAACATGCAACCCATGTAAACTGCAGACAATTTTGTAGCAACAACACAGGTAAGGTGAGATTTAATCGCACATTTTTCAATCACAACCAATGCTAGTTTTTGGAAAAACCATTTTCAAACTGACCAATATACAGTATTGTCCTTGCACGTTTCATCCACCACTAAGTGCTGCACAAACAGATTTTGAATCCTTTATGAGACAGAGTCCAAAAAGAAGGGTATCTATAAGCAACCACAGAATATCTAATGAATGCCTTGATCATGAACAATATAATTATGTACCTGGAGCATCAGATGGACGATTACGTAAGTGAAGCGTTATTTACATCCGAAAGAATTACACACACCTAACAGAGCTAAGAAAATAAATCTGCAACTACACTTCAGTGAAAAGAAATCCGAACAAAAATAACTAAATATAGGCACTTCATAAAACAATGAATTCATAAGAAATGATAAAGCAATACATCAGTATAACTAGATAAAATTAACTTGCAAAAATCAATGTTAAAATGATCTGAGAACATTATATCGGACAGACATGCTTTGTTCCTTGAGAACAAATACAAAATATCACAAAATACATCAAACAGGTCACGATTGCTCAGTTTTTATTATTACCATACCAAAGATGGCCAAGCTGTATCTACAAACAGCAATTTAGAACCTTTTCCCACAGTTGACAATTCTGCACAATAAAACCGGCGTATTCATCACATCCTTAGCTGGACTCCAATGATACATGCTAGAGCAAGTAAAATGCAATGAAACTTTAAAAGAAATATAATTATTGCAAATCAATTATTTGCATGATCATTAAACTGCCGTCACTACACGTAGGTAGCTGGTTATTTGAAATGACTTGAAAAACACCGGGCAAAGAGTGAATGACATGACGACACACTGACATGTGCTTGGTAATTAGTTACACACACGAATACTGGCAGATGCGCTTCATTCAAATGTCCAGTTCGGTAACTTCACGATCCACAGACAACATGACTCAAGCCTAGACAAAACACTCAGCCTGCACACATTTGACCTAGTTATGCCCAGCTTCAACTAATCCTTTGGTAGCATGTCGAACAGACGGTATCTTTCCTTTATGAACGGTCGCACATCTTTATTCTGCAAGACAATAAGACACTGACTAACAAGACCAATGTTTTGGCAGCAACCTCGGTAAAATACCACGTTCAAAATGCAAGTTACCAGTCAAACCATGTAGCAACGAATCTTCCTGGAACTTGTAAAATATAACCAAAAATTTCCATAACCAAATCAAACTGTACACAGAACAGTTGGCTCAAGTCTTGAGAGATAGTGTTTTAAGCATGTGAACGTTATAATCCAGACTTTCTATAGTAACGAGGTACAACTGAAAAATGAACCAGAATTACCACACTCAACACGAATTAACTACACGAAGTCTCTTTGGTTCAACCGCTGAATTGTAATTCAGCCCACACGCACACAGATGGCAACTACTTGTAAATGCATTAAGCATTCAAACGTGTGTAAAGGCCGACACAAACAGATAAAAAAACAGTAATCGTTCAACCAGTCCATCACTGAGTTGGGTTAGAATACATTTGCTCTGACAGTCAAAATGCTCTATTTCTCTTAGTTTCAGGTCAATTGCACTGTGCACAAACTGCTTCAGTTAGGGTAGCCAACATTGGTTACAATGACATTTCGCAAAGGTCCTGTGAGGGTCTGTTGAAATGCGACTGTACCAACACAAAGAACAGATTCACATTCAGAAAACTTACAAAATCAATTGCCTGCACTTGTAAGCCACAAGGATGATTATGGTTTACACAACACTTAGGTCAACTCACCATTTTAACAAGTCCTTCCAAGAAAGGCAGACAGTTCATTAGCTCTTTGTCAGACTTGTCCACAAACCAGCTCTCGATGGGTATACCATTTTCAAGCTGAAAACAAACCTAACCATCAGCGTCAACTTCATACAAACGGACTCATCTAGTTTAGCTTCAGCACACAAGTACCACGCACTGAAGCTGTTCATCCCTAGTCGACATAACAGAATGAGTGGGTTTAAAGTTGAGATACCACTTTTAGTCACATAGTCATAATACATCGAAATGTACAACATTCGGTGAAACTCAGCATCGCACCTCCTCAAATCAAAAACTGCAATCATTAACAAAAATGACAAATCTCTAGGAGCCATATGCAGTGCCACCTATGAAAAGCATGGTTTTGGGGCAGAAGCCTTTGTTTTGGTTCATTAATATGGCTAATTAGTGTTCCTCATTACATGACAACACCAGGGACTGAATGGAGCTCATTGACAAACGCCAAGATTTACTACAACCAATTTGATTTATTCCAGTTTGAATACTGCCATTTTAGCTTGTTGTAATCAGTGTTGTGTTGGAAAATGTAGGACAGCACCCGTAGAAAATTGACTTCTATCGCATCCTGGTACAAGAACCCCTACCCACCAGCAAAAAAATAACGTGATTCGACCATTTGCAACACTCACGTGGTAACCAAATGCCTGTGGTGAGTTATCAATGATGATAGTCTTAGAGAGATCGCGACCAAGGATGTGGAGATCTTTGATGTAGTTACCGTTTACACAAATGCAGTGCTCTCTGAATAACCGGTGCCTGCGACGGAATGAAGATCATATGAAGTGAGGTATAACATAGAGAAATGAAGATCATATGGAGTGAGGTATAACATAGAGAAAAGAAGATCATATGGAGTGAGGTATAACATAGAGAAATGAAGATCATATGGAGTGAGGTATAACATAGAGAAATGAACATCATATGGAGTGAGGTATAACATAGAGAAATGAAGATCCTATGGAGTGAGGTATAACATAGAGAAATGTAGAGACATATAAAGTTATTCAGTGAAATAACTACAAGACCTAACAATCCCAATTATGCGACTTCAGACTCGACAGCGAAGCCAGTTGTATTACAAGAAAGCATGGGATTTCGTTTCGAATTTGTGTTGAAAACAAAGAAACAGTGTCATGAAAGTTTCAGTTTTTCTTTCCCAAGTATGAAGTCATATTGCCAAAAAAGAACAGATAAGACATTATCCCTGATAAATTTTACTTTAAATTGGTGAAAGTATAACGGCCATTAAAAGAAAGTAAGTGAATTGTGTTTCAAAACACATTATGTACATTAGCTGTAACTGACTCAGTATCACAATAGTTTGCACTTTATATTCAAAAGTTTCACTATAATTTTGTACACACCAAGAGAGTTCAAGTTGAGTATATTACCAGCCCTGGAGAACACAGCGTATGTAGAATATATCGACAACTTTGCCAAAAATCTGCTAGACAGGAGCCTTACCTGATCCACTTCTTGTCAGGGTCAAGGAGATTCATCAATTTGTCAGCGTAGACCTTCTTGGAAGCCGTGAACAGGATGACCTCGAATAGCTGGGACACACGCGACAGAAACTCCTCGAAATGCGGCCGGGTTCGCACAAACACCTGATGTAAAGAAGAGATCGTAGCCAATGGCAAAATAACCACCATCCTTTATAGCAGATAGAACTATACAAAATGGCTGAATGCACGACGTGGGACACAGTGGCTGAATGCATGACGGTGGAACACAATGGCTGAATGCATGACGGTGGGACACATGCCGAGTAGTGAGAGGCGTCTCCACAACAACTCTTCCTGTAGAACACGATCTATACAGGTTTGGCTTATAGGGAGACTGTGTGATGCCGAGACGCAATGTTTTGAATTTTATGACATAAAGAGTACCAGCATGTTTGAATTCTCTAGATTACCGATTGAACTGATCTAAGGCCAGTCACTAGCTGTTCTTCTGGGACACACCCAAGTGAAATTTAATCCGAACACGACATGCCAACAGTTCTGTACACAGATGTAAATCTTAATTTGTCTCATTCAGCAAGATCACTATCCAGAAATCAATCCAATCGGATATCACTAACGTGTGTACAGTGCCTCACATCACCTACGGGACAAAACCAAGGGAAACATGTCTAGTGTAGACGAGGCGTCACATAATTCCTGTACAGTGGAACTTGCACGCTAATTCCTTATCTCTGTGATTGCTTAGTCAAATTAGTTAGAAACACAACATATAGTGATGATGTGAATATGACTTAGGTTGAAAATTGCCAAATGCTTTTAAGAACAAGTTTTGTGTCCAAAGTCATCTGCCACAAATCACTCAACCGTATCCAGTAAATATTGTGACGTGGTGTTGTGGAATAACACTGCATGATGCGGACTATGTGAGCCCCCAAGGTAAGTCATTAGTGGAAAGATCACCTATTTGCAGAATTTTTGTTTTCACATTTAGAAGTTGTCAATGAATGCAACTGCACTTTGTTTAGTGTAGATGATGTTCAAATAGCATTGTCTTTAGTTCCTGCTATACATTAGCATAGTTAAGAGCATGCAAATACATCTTTGACTGAACCAACGTGCACTGATAAAGAACTAGTTGCCAATAATCTCTTCACTGTCTCTAGTCTGCTCCATCGTGTTGTAACAACAAAGCCACAACTAAATACCTTACCTGATATGTTACACCTTGAAAAAGCACAGGGAAGGTGAACGAAGCATCCTCTAACTCTTGTAGACTACAGTGGACTAGTGTCTCATCCTGCAACAGGTTGGATAACTTTACAACAAGGAAAGACTGAAGAAAGTAAAATGACATTAGACCTATGCAGAGGGGCAGCAATTTACAACATGTCACCTTGGTATACAGAGCAAAAACAAAAAGCTAAGAACCAAGCTGTAGATGCCTTAAAATACATTTAGTAGAACAATTTAGATGACAAAGACGGTTCCAGTCTGTTTAAAATGAACGGAAAAGCCAATGATTCCAAGCCATTCTATGCCAGAGTGGAAATGATCATGACAAATTTATGTTCATTTTTGCCTTGAAAAAGGCTTAGAGTAATTTTATACAAATCACAAGACAAAGCACACCGAGTCGAGTTTTGTCTGTCAGTGGCTAACTGGAAACACAATGGCACGTGGTGTTCCCTGTCTTAATTACTCAGTTTTACACTTACCAAATCTAAAACTAGTGAAAACTCTGGTGTGCTCCTAGTTTTCAGTGGTAGTGCCGGCTGGGCAGCTCTCATATCGTCTGTGAGGGGTGGCAGGTGCTTTATGAAGTAATACCTAAAAGTGATGGAAAGATCAGACTAGGAAGGGTCCAATTATCTTTAAGGGGTGGCAGATACTCCATGAAGCATCACATGGCAGATAAAATTACATTGGTGTGGCTTCTGCGAGGTCTGACTGAAGACTTAGAAAACTAACACTTCGCACATAGAACAGAAATGACACTGAGCAGGTATCACATCATATGCTGAGTACTATTGGAAACAGGACTCCATTTTCAGCAAATTTAGAATATGTTAACAACAATAGACTTTCAAACAGTAACCTTTAAAATTAATAAGCAATTCGCAGAATCTGATACATTAAAAATGAATTGAAACGGTAAAAATCGACAAACAGTAAAAATAGGCAAAATTCTGGACAACAACAAATACAGAATTTTTTTTTAAAAAGAATAAACATACTAGACAACTTGATGAAACTAAACTGAAGATTCTTTATCATGATAACAATAAAAAAACACTTACAATTTGAGACCAATTTCACAACGGTAACTGGTCTATATCAAAAGCTTTTTGGGATGGCAGGTAAATTCGACTAGATTTCACTTATGACTGAAAATTCATTGGCAATTTCCCAGAAGTTACTGCGACAAGGACTCACGGGTCAAAGGTCTCCCACTCTTCATACTGTTCCTCTACCTCCACCTCTTCATCTCGCATACAGACCACGCCCCCATCACCCTCCACCCCCACCATCGCTGACTCATAGACGTCGTCGTAGTTGAAATCATACGTCTGTGCAATGTCAGGGTAGTTCTCCTCATCCATGGCAAGCTCCTCGCACGCCGCTGCCTCTTCCTCCACTACACAGTAGTTCACGTGACTGTCCTTGCCTGTCATACACAACAAGAATCACGTTTTTACAGACAGCAGAAATGAACAAAACAATACACTGCACTTTCGGTCGATATGAATTCATATCAGGCTTATGATACATGATCGTGAATTTAATATCACTTTGATCATCATTCACGGAATACCTGTTTTAGCTCATTTATCAAGGCTCAGTAATAAAAAATCACATAAAATATTATAACTGATAATAAACCTTACACGACTATATAACCATTAACATTCAATTCTTATCAAACACAATATCATACCATTTACATAAATCTTTTACAATGAATTGTGATCAACTCCAATTGCTCATGGAGCAGATGTTAAAGTAACATCTAGACGCAGAAGATTACTAGCGGAGAAATCAGTTTAAGGACGCTTTAAATCTCAGCTTCGAGTCACTTCACTACAAAAACAAACATGTCCTGAGGGTCTAGAACTAGCGAGGACAGGTAAATAAAGCTTTTGTCAAATGATAAGACTGGAAGACTTTCAATCTGTTCAAACAACAAATGATGAATTCCAGTTGAAATCCAGTACACAATTCAGGTTTGTTCAAGTTTTGCATTTCACCCTACATTTTCCATTTTTACAGTTCATAATGCTATCTACAAAGACAAAATAGAACGAAGTGATCTATTCCGCACCAAATAACACCTACAGTTCTGGTCAGTAATTTGTTTTTGAAAATCGAGCCACTGGTACAGTATTTTTTAGTTGCTCACGTTTTCAAAAAATAAAATCCCCGTAAGAGATTTTGTTTTGTTACTCATTGCTAGACAGATCATGGGGTTTAAAATCTTGATTATGTGCCTGTGTGCAGCTTTTCAAGCAAAAACACCAGACCTTGGTTAAATTGACACAGATGGATGTTCTTTCTGGTCAGTGAGTGCAGTCTCACAATGAGTCAAGGTACAGACCAGAACCAATTGTTTTTTTGGTCTAACCACAGAAACTGAAGAACGATACTCAATTTTTTAAGAACTCAAAATTTAGGGGGGAGGCAACCATATCAGAGACATTTTTGATTAAATTACCATTTACTAGTTATCCCAGATAAATTTCAAGTATAATAAATTCCTCCAGGGTGCTAATTAATTATTCGTACATGATGTTTGTGCTCAAATCATTCCGCCGCAACCTTTGTTTGTGCAACAACCTGATGTGGGCATCTGTTGATAGCATACTAGTTTAAAAAATTAAATTATTTGCAAACCGAGATTGAATTAGAACTCAACCGAGTGGGATTAAGTGATCATTTAATGTGCAATAGATGATAAATGGTTGGAGCTGGCAACCACAAGAACACGAATCACATAAACAGCCAAGTTGGAATTCTGCATTCTTGACATAAACAGGTCCATTCTGACGTATCTTGTCAGGCATGCTAAATAATAATAATCAAAGAATGGCAAGTAACAGTTTAACTTGTTACGAGCAGAAGCTGACGTACACAATGACACATCAAATGTCCAACACAGCCTGAAGGGTGTGTACTTAAGCAAGCACGGAATAATTTGGGCCACGAACGTCAATTCAGGAGTGACATACGTATAATTAATTAGAACCGGGAAATCTAATTACCACGAAAACTTATCTAGGATAACCCAAATGTCATAATTTAACCAAAATGACGCTAAAACGGTTGCCTTCCCCTTTAAATCGAAACATTTGACACTCATTGTAGTATGAATCAGGATGTCCCAAAATAATGATCACATTACTACCTAACACCACTCAATATAACTTTAACGTTTCAAATAGCATCGCCAGACTAGAAGATGAACACGACAACATCCAAATGACCAGCACTGAACAAGACACACCCACATATGCGAATGCATGGAGACCACCTAATTGGCAAAAAAGATGTCATCACCTTGCCATCAATTCACAATGCCTTCATTAGTTATTCTCGTCATAGGTGTTAAGAGGAAACTTACTTGACGATGTGTTGTCGCTATCACTGTCCGACGTGCCATTTACACCGTTCATATTGAGTTTCTTGGCAACGTTGCCGTTGGCAGCGTCCTCATCATCCTCTGTAATGAACACAACATGATCAGTCAAACTCCCCCACACACACAGCAGTAATGAACACAACATGGTCGGTCAAACTCCTACACTCATACAGTAGTGAAGAGAAGAAACAGTGTTAGACTGGTACAAGGCTTGGAATGACCAATGACAAGAAAGGAAAATTTTCTAGTTGACCTATCATTCTACAAATAAATTGACTTATGTGATAGAAATATTTTTTCTGTTGTAAAATTTTACGATGTACCTTCCTTTTTGCTAAAGACATGTTAACGAGTCGTCCCTTGGTCAGATTGGTAAAGTCAAAAATCAAATTCTACAAGCTTTCTTCTTTCAGAAAGCGCTAAATACACAGAATTATCAGTAAAGTCCTACATAACCTTACAGCTTCAGTATTGAGGAACGACTTTTCCCATAACATAGCCCTCCCCTCCTCCTCCAAACACGTCAGTCTAACACTACAATACTGACCCGTCTGGCCCAACAATTTATAGATTGGCGAGAACAGTGCCCCAGCCATCGTCTGAGTTGACTCCTCGGCTGAAGCAGCAGCAGACGCTTTCTGGGCTCGGCTGTTGCGACGTCGCCTTCCTGTAACGCGAATGAAATTTTCTTTAGCAAAGGACCGACAACGTAATAAAAGACTGACAAGGTTACTCCATACCAACAGACCAACAATGTAATAACAGACCGTCTAGTTTACCCTTTAACACTAAACCATCAAGGTATGTAATAACCGACCAACAAGGCTACCCTTTATCAACAGACCAACACGGTACGTAATAACAGACCACCAAGGCTAAGCTCTGGTTTCCACTCATTGCGTTTTCATTTCCCACAGGTTTTCCAAGAAATGAGACGATTTTCAATTTCCAGAATGTGCTTCCACTTTCTATGAGTTTTTCATGATAAAATAATCTTTTTCTACGATTTTCCAGGGTATTAGTTTCACTGTTATAGCCACAAAAGGAGACATCGAAATTGTTTTCCCACAAAAGGAGACAAAAAGTAATTTGAGCTGCAAATGGCGAATTTGTGATATAACATGCTAAACATTCCTATAGCAACATAAACTTCAACTACTGCCATTTGTAACCTTATGTATGCGACCACTTCTGCTCTGCCACCATTTCTGACCTGTGTGTGTGACTGTGTAAACGGTCACTGGACACAAATCATCTTGCGTCGTGTCACAGATAACGTCTTAACAAGTCTTTTGACTACATACCATTATCTCTAATTAGACTTAATGACTAGGCTTGGAAAGAAGTTGAGACTACTTTTAGTTCACTGAGTGGAAAAAAGATTGAAGGACAAATACAAGGACTTTTGAATGCACAAATTTTTAGTTGACTTTGTGCCGTGATACCTGCACCTCTGGTACGCCCCTTACCTCGACGTTTGCTTTTCTTTTTCACTACATTATTATTCCTCTCGTCCAGGTTATTTTCAATTGGGGCTGGTGATGTTATGCTCAGCCTCGAGTTTTTCCTCAGCGGAGTTGGCGTGGCAGAGGTGATGAAGTCTCCGCCCCCTTCCTCACATTTCAGCTGACGTTTGTTGTTGTTGTTAGGGGTCTCTGACGTCCCCTGAAATAAAACAATGATCAGGGGTTTATTCCTCAAATTTGGATTTTGGTAGATGTATTTTTATTTCCGGAAGAGGAGCAATTGTCACTGAAGACATCAGTCAGATCGCCAACTATCCCATCAACAAACAACTACTTCAAGGCTTAACTTCAAAGTAAGCCCGGCAACAACACATGTACACCTGACCAATTCATCAATTCAGTCAGTCCACATACTAATTGCTGTTAGAATTCCAATAACAGTTTACGCCAGGCCAAACATGTGAGCTTATCCTCATCAATGATTCCATAATGATTTTACCATACCCTATGCATTCTCAAAGGGCTCAGCAATAAAATGTGGTACCTCAACCTGTTGATTGCCCATTAGGTAGGTCAAAACACAGCGTAACTAGTTCTAGTCTCCACCCGATTTATTTTGAAACCTGCAAGCCTCACTGTTTACAGCAAGAAGGATCTCAGCCTATTTCAGATGGCATCAGGTAACAAGGGGACTTTCTGGTTTGAAAATATGGATAACTGAAAAATCATGACACTAATTTCCACAAAAGCCTCAGACAAGAACACATTTTTTGGCAATGATAATATATGATGTACACCATATACGGTAAAAACAGCACGTGAACGGTCAATTTTATCTGTCTATGGTTATCCAAGAAATAAATGCTTATCATACACAGTCAAATGTATGAATCATTACTGTCTAACATGTGACAGACATTGTCTCCAAATAATCCCACTTAATTCACTAACTGCATTTGCCTCATAACAACCATCCCTAAACTAGCCAGTGAATAAGCTACATCACCAAGTAGTATACGACCTTTTGTTTCTCTAAGACCCCACGGCTCGCATATTGGGTAGGAAAAAAAATCAATTATCTCGCTAGCCTTAAGCATTGTTTGACAACAGAAAACATCAGAATACAACTGACTTGCTAACGCCTGTTTTATGACATCATCATAGAGAAATACGCAACTGTAATAATGCACATATTCGCAAGCTATCTTTTGTTCTAGCACGTCTTACTAAATGTACCTGTCTGTCTTAGCGCTTTCTTAATGCAGTTTTAATAATGATAATGGTCTTGTATTGATTGTAAAGTGATCTGTTACTTATTAAGAGGGGTTTAGAAATATGGGCAACACTTACATCATCACAAACATCACCGTCAACACCAATAAGCATGTCCACGTCTTGTGTTATTCCTACTAATGAACCCATGGATACTCTTTGCAAGTGTCCCCACCTTTTTCCTCACTGAACCAGACGAAGAGTCTTTCCCGTAATTAGTGTTGGCTGAGGTCAGCGACAGAACTGATACTCCAGGCAGCAACGCTGTCATTATGGAGTGACGCAAAATGGAATCTTCCCTCAACTGCTGTTGAATTCAACGTTAACAGAAATGGTTTTGATCACGTTTTACCTTTTGTAAAAAATCCTTGAAGATTATCTAACACAATCCTCAAAGACACTTTGGTCAATTAAAAAGTCTTGGATTTTCACACCAAAATGTAAATTTCCCCATTTTCAATTGCTTTCTACATAGCTGTAAATGCCGGAAGGCCTTTCATACCATGTCCATGTGTTGATGTTTCGGCAAGTGTCTGCAGCAACTAATTTTGATCCTGGATTGATGTTAACATCGCAAGTCAACTTTGCAGTAAACAAGGGGATTAAACATCGGAGTGATGACTCTTCGACGCACTATGAACATTTAACTTCTGTGGCGCTGGTGTAGCAATAAATAACGCCATGCATTGTGTTACTATTTGACAAAATTTTGTCCCTCAGGTATTCTCCATTTTACCACTATAAGCACTTCATTTCATTTACAACCCAATCACGTATATAAGATGCTTCAAATAAAACAAACTATGCCTGAATAACATTTTCTGAGCGCTGTCTTGCAATAATTTGAATGATTCACGCATCAACCTGTGATAACTTTGGTGTCTCCTAATTACCAAAGTCAGTCTGAAAGGTTCGGCTACTTTAGTTTATATCAACACACCTCTAGTACCAGTGTTAAGTACACCCTCTGGTACCAGTGTTAAGTTCACCCTCTGGTAATTCTTAATATCAACAGTACAATATATACCATGCTATGAGTGAATTATACTTTTCCTGAGAAACCTAAAATGCTTCTATTTTCTTACAATATTGTGCTCCAAATTAAGAAAGTGATACTATATAGTAGAAGTGTTATTAAATTAATTGCTATCTTGACAAGATTAAAATTTCGAAACCTGTGTGTATAACGCAATGACAAGGAGGAAATAATCACATTACAATCAATATAGAGAATATTAGATAAATCCAACAAAATGACATTTCTTTCAAAACACCCAGTTCAAACAAATAAGTTGTCCTTGTGTTCCCCCTAGACATTACATTCCTGAGAATTCCAACACACTGACTCAGTTTTCTGAAAATCCTGTACTAACAAGCAGAATGCAATTTGGATCCCCCAACACAGGGGTGTATTCCAACACAACAGACACTACTGTCAGAACACCCCGTACTAACAAGAAGGTTGCAGTGTGTTTGGTATACCCCAATACAGTGTTGTATTCCAACACGACAGAGTGCTTTCAGAACACCCCATACTAACAAGCAGGTTGCAGTGTGCTGGTGACCCCAACACCAACTAATGGATTCCAGAGTTACAACTTGCTATACAAGTATCCTCACTTCCATCACTAGTTCGGAACCAGCAGCCAGATGAACTAACTAAATAAATGAAGTGAGCGAGGTTTATAAAAACAGGCATGGGAACATTAAACACACTACAGCTACTGTAGAGTTAAGTATGCGAAAACATCAAATCTCATTAATTGCCAGTTTTAGGAATCAATTTCAAGGGAAAATGACCAGAACAACTGAACACTGTTGGTGCCATTCAACCGTGTCCCAGGCAGGCCTTTATCCAGGATTTTGAAAATAAGGTGTCCAAAATGGGGTTCCCAATATTCCATGGCATCCATGATTCTGACGCGTAACCCCCCACACCCAGAAATACTCCCAAACACACAGATTTTTTTACAAAAAATGCATAGATCAAGGTTTTTACATCTAAGTTTATAAAACAGCCTTCTATGGTGAGCATTTTTACTAAAAAAAACTGTGTAGACCAAGTCTTACAATGCTGTCAATCAAGTGTCAAAACAGCAACAATGCATATACTTTGTATATACATTGTATATTTCTTCTTGCTCTGAAAAAAGAGCCCCCACTGTGAGCCTTCAGAGGCTTCCTAGTATTCATTACAATGTGTGAGTCCAAACTTGAAAGGTTCCTATTGACAGTGGGCGTCCAAATGATACATTGGGCGTCCTTGCCAGGGGGTCCAGATTAGTGCTAGGGCGTCCAAATGGACGCCCAGGACGTACGCTGCATAAAGGCCTGGTCCCAGGTAAAGATTACGAAATACCATCTAACAAAGAAGGAACAAGGAAGCGACTACTGCTCAATCTATGTATTGGTCGAGAGGGGCAGACAACAATATCCACATTCTGAAACGTAGTAGACTCCCCTGCACTCATAACACACTTGTACACTGCTGACATGCTAATTACCATGTTCCATCGGTTACCCCCAATAAGTTTCACTATTACTCAACAAGCTGAAATGCCAACACCAAACTACAGACACCAAAGGTGGGACACAATGCATCATTCCTTTCTCGACTGTCCACCTCAGCTAACAGTTGTAATAAAGTAACTTATCATTTCAAAAACAAGGTCAGTCACAGAACACAGACCAAGAGGGGACCCAACGATGATTTTCGAAGGAAAAGGTCTGTATAACTCTTAAAACAGCGTAATGACAGCATTATTATGTTACATCCTACAGCAAGGTAGTTTGCGAAGGGCCAAAAGGGTCTCTTAAACCCGTCTATGACACCTGTTTGACTTTACACTCACCATGTTATCCTTCTTGCTCCACAGGTAAGTCAGCGAGGTAAACATAGGCCTGGGTTTCCTGGCCTGAAAAATACAAGCAAGGCAGTAAGTTAATGTCAGTGGTTACTGTTTGCAAACGTATCTAAATCAACAGTACTTTTCAGAAAAGTTGACAAAATTTCTTTCCATCGAAAGCAAAACTTAGGATTAAAAATATCTGACAATTTTCAAAATAATTCAATATTACTTTCCGTCTGGTTTGCTTCTAGGGTTTCCCCTTCACTTTAATGAAGCCAGACAAAAATTGATGAAAACGGCAATTTTTTTGAAAACGAAAGTTTAAAGATACCCATGCTATGCCAGTACTCAGCACTTTGTCAGACAGCAGCATTGCAACCAATAATAAACCATGAAAGGAATTAATGGGACACCTATATGGCAACCGTGGTGCAAGGATTTACTGGTTGCAGTTGCAACTGTGAAAAAGCTGTCTCCGACAGCAGCTCCTAGATAAAATCAATATTTCATCTACCTGAAACCAAAACAGTCCAACTTACTATAAAATCTCACCCATTTCGAACAAAAATAATCGCTGAAATTATCCGTTTTCAAGGTCTTATAACACTGCTGTGGAAGCACAAAATTTTTCAAAATATTTTCTGACGGTAACTATGGTACCGTAATTTCAAGATACCCACCTTTCATGAAAATTGAGAGAATAAAATTTCACTTGAGTTGTCCACCATATTGTGTCCTACATTAATGAGATTATATTGCAGTGGGCTAAACACGAGTACAAGCTGGACCTGTGTTAGGTAGACTACTTTTTGACAACCACAAAGTTGAAATCTAAATTTTACTTCACGAAGACCATTAATCACGAGGATTTGCCACCAGTTCAATGTGTTGGTAGAGGCAAAACGGATATTGGAACAAGAGCCCAACTACCTCCTGCAATGTTCTTTGAAATAATTGTAGTGACAATGAGGTCACACTCAAAGTTACCACAAGGTAACGCTGGACGTACACTACAGGTGACAATTGAAATTCTATTCTGTCAAATTGTTTCACAAAAATAGTGACACAGAAAATTTAGTCAATATCAAATATTTTGTAGAGAGTAGATTTCACAAAACAACAGTTGGTAAAATTTCCTTGGTTTCCAGTCAGGTCATCAGCCTTATGGAAAATGACAATTATTATAATTGTATGAAATAATTTGATAATTAATGTCAAAGGTACAGAGAGCTCCAGTGAATTTCATTGAATTTGTTAATCTTGAACAATGTTGTGTGCTCGACAAATTTATTCTACATGAGGGGCCAGTGATAAATTAATTAAAGTTTCCTAATATGAAGAATTAAGTATCTTATGCTCTAAAACTGAAATCAAATGATTTACCATAACAGTGCAGTGTTTTACCAGAAAAAAAATGCCGCCTAATAACACCCAACACTGGCGAATATTTGAACAAAAAAAATCAACGAAAATTAATACTACACTGACTGTCGCCTTTACAGGTAACTTTGACGATACTAAAGTGAAGTGCTGCCATAGAATTGACACGTTAACCGTGTATGATATCCACCTGTTAACAGTACATGTAGTCGTCATACAATTAACATCAATTCAAGTGGGATTTGAGATTACTTGTTCACTGACATACACTCAGAAGACGACACAGGGACGCGATGAGGTCACTTAGAAACGGTCTTGTCACACTACATTATGTATAAATCGTAGCATCAACAAAATGACAAATCAACAAGTCCATGTTAATAAATGATTAAATAGTCGAATGACGAACTACAGACGAGGTGTTCTAATGGATACTTCCGACTCGTCAATCAAGCTATATAAACGTGTGTGTGTGTATGTATGCACGTGTGTGCGTGTGCATTTAAATATTCCCTCACATTAATGCACACGATCAGTATTCCGGGATGAAAAGAGAATTTTGCAATCCCAGCATGAGGCCAGGGAGAAACGCCTACCCGGTGTTAAGTTTTGCGAAAACTCCATGTTGCTGTCGCTAAACTCACCAGCAGTAGACTCACTAAATGTGCATTTTAAAGTCTGTTATGTATGTATGTATGCATGTTATTGTACAACACACATGGTGATGATGGTGGGATATTACATAGATTCGAATAGATATAATAACCCACAGATATCATCACGTCGTATGTTGTACAACAAATTCATAGTGGACTTATTGATCTGAAGAATATACGACTGGATAAATCACAGATTATCACAAATCTATAGGTAAACAAGCACAAAGAGAAGAAATTCACCTAACTGTTTTACACACATGTTTATATCATTCTTTAATAAATAAATATCTAACTTGACACAGCATGGACTGTGTGGGTGAGAACCTATGTGACTAACAGAAACAAGGCTTCGTCAACAACCCAAGACACCCCACACTGGACACCAAAAAACCCTGCAAAATTGCAAGGAATAGTTTCCTCGTTGTCTTTTGAGTTACCAGAGCACCTAATCTTGTTACTTATTGTAAGAGTACAGTGCGATATACCGACCACTGTACCTACTGTGTCACTTAAAAAGCAATCAGACATCCAAATAAATGACGTTTGGTTTGCCGATGGATTGGCGCAATCTATGAACAAGTTGAAAGCCTTGGTATCTTGGATATATCTCAGTGTACTGCAAGACGTTTGCTTTTCCACGCCCCGTTTAGATGATGTGGCTCTACATAGCAAGTTTCACTGAAACACGATAACTGTAGCACATCTATTGCTGTAGTACGCTTGCAATTGACTTCTTCCATACGGTATTGACTTTGCGCTTGTGGGACTTGACAACGGTAACTATGGTAGGAGTGGCCTAACTGCATTTGTCGGAAGTATCCCTACGTATTGATTCTCAGCTCGATTGCACAACAAATCTCTTGGGACCATTTCTCAACCATAGTGCGTGGGTGAGTAAAAAAATTAATCAGCAGTCTGTTCTGTATCATAAGTTTCTTCATTAAAGCTGATCATGAAACAAGAACACGCCAGTTGTACAATGATTTTTGATGGAAGGCAAGAGATACAGCTTTAACAGCACATCTCAGCACAAAACTGCTAAGCAAAACATATGGTATTTGACAAGTTTTTGACAAATTACTTTGCAAGTACTCTAAAACATTACATATTCATGAGAAATATAAAAACTAGTTTCTTTGAATTGTACATTTAAGAAATCAACTCGTTTCATTTGACACTTCCAGTTGCACATCCGTCGAATGTACAAACTAGATTTCTTTGAATTACAGGCACGCAAACACCTTGTTCAAAGTAACGCAAATTCCTGCATCCCGAATTCGACTCTCCTCCTTATGGAGGGTAGAAAAACCCATTGCACGATTGACCAAGTTTTTGTAATGCAGCCCAGCTAACACACTTCTAAGCGAATGATGGACAAGTGAACGTTTTATCATGCTTCACTCAGCTTTTAAAATTTTTTGATGTCAGTATTGCAACTCGCCATGCTACAGAAAACTTTATAGGCATCAGAATGGCAAATGGCAAACTGATCTTGGTGCAAATCCGTGACGAGCACAACTGCTGGCTAACAGGTGTGTGGCATTGTGGGTAAATCATGGAAATTGGAGGACGATGTGGTATTCCAGAAAGATGACCATGCGATCACTTCCCAAATGGACATTGCATTCATTGTAGTCTTCACTGTTCAGATATCTGCCTTCACAACACATAATGCTGACATTAGGCGACATTATGAAATACGCATTGTTGCAAGTTAACCATAAAGCATTTAGTTGGGTTAGTTGGCTGATGACATTTTGTTTTCCTGCAGGGATCTAACGTAGTTGGAAATTTTCCAGTGCTTTTTATGTATTCCATGCGATCATGAAGTTGTCAAACTGCCATCGTTTTGGGTTTGTATAATCAAAATAATCGACGCCAAAACTTCTAACGTCTCAAAATGCTCGTGAATGAAAGAAGGCACATTTCAAATTGTTCCGTCTGGCACACCCAAAATTAGATATTGGGTCACGCATAAGATGGTTTTGTGCTCTCACAAACCTGAAGAGTTATATGAAGAATGTTTCCTGTTTGTATTTGATAGGTTGATATACCACTTTTCACGCAGCTTCATGTAATCACTTAATTTGGATTCAATACAGACACTTTCAAGTCAATTCTAAAGTAAACTTCGGTCGTATCATGTTTGCCTCCAATGAACAAAGGCATTTCTAGCTTTTTACCAAGGTGTTGCCACGAATTGCTTGGCGCTCGTTTTGTTGCACAAAATGACCGAGACTTCTGACTTTCATGCCTTAACACTCCTTCACTCAATTGATTTGGGGGGAAATTCCACTGTAGTACCCAATTAGCTGATCAACGTATCATATAAATTGTTTTATTTAACAAGTAAATCACAATTATGATAAAAATTCTTCAGTTTCGGACACAATCTGGTAGAAAAGTGGAAATGAAAACTGTCAAGATCTTGACAACAATAACTCCTAAGGCAGACTTTTGTTTCATTGTTCGCATGGTATGTATCACACAACTGTTACTAAACAACCTTAGGCAAAATGTTGAGCATTCGCAGTATTGCATTGAGCCTTATGTCCTTTGGAAATTAAAGAATTTTTCACTGCATTCGTCCAAATGATCTTACGGCGATGAGTATCAACAAGTTGTTAATAAAAGTGTTTAAATTGCAACTAAAACGGCCACCATTCCCAAGCTACAATTCGGCTGTGGTGTCCACACCAGGACTCGACACAAGCAAGTACACGCTCGAAAATACGAGTAGAAAAAGTAAAATACGAGTATGAAATTGACTTCAGTCGTACTACTTGAACGGGTGCGAAAACATTCATTTTTTCACTTGGTCGCCACTTTTTTATGAGTCCAAGTCTGGAAATACAAGTGCAGAACATGCCATCACTCATATTTTCGAGCAGAAATTTTCGCCCGTGTCGAGCGCTGCACACAATACCTAATTTTGGTCCACCTTGGAATTTTCTGAAAGCGTCTTACTCCCAGTACCCATGACTTGAACTGAAGCTCGATACTGGTGGACGTTTCTACCAAAATAAGTCACAACTGAAACACTTAAATACCTGTTAACAATGACATGACAGCTGTCCCTGATAACAAAGTACCTTTTTCTTAACTTTGTCTTTTTGCTGCGACCTTGTAGCTTTCTTAATCTGAGTAGATTCTGCACATCTACCCCTCTGTCGAAGATTCATTATTCATAGACATCTTTCCGAAGTCTGAAAAATACAGATTGTACATTCAAGAGTGCTTAAGCTTTTCAATCAGAAAAAATATACTATTAGGTCCTCACCCGATTGGTCTCATAAAACTGGGACATTAAAAAAATTAAAAATGTGTGCAAGATGCATTTTAAATGAGGAGGTACCCGCAGGGGAAATAACAGGGGGGTCTTTCACAATTCCTGTCCAGTTTGATTTTATACCCACAAAGAGACCCTGAGGGTTATTCTGGAACTCTCTGCCAGTTCCTTCTTTCAACAATGGGTGTTATAAGTAGGTTACATGAGGGACGACATCTGGTGATGCCTGCATTGATGAATCATAAACTTCATTTGATATAACAAGTCACTTTAAGGATCAAAATTGAGAAAACAACAGCATATTGCCCACATTTTCCTAATGCCAGCCATGCAATGATCCCAGAAGAGCCAAAGCACAGCTTGTTTCCACAAGATCTCCCATGGGTTTAGTAAACCACAGGTAATATTTTATTTAAAAAAAAAATATTCTAGTCATTAACAAGTACGACTTAGTAAAAGGGCATCACACTGTGACCCGTAAGTCACCATGTGCGCCTAAAAATGGATTTGTGATCAAATATAAAATCATGTCACCAGTGGTGATTGCACAGCATGATTTCTAACTGATTTACTCGCCTTTTGAATAGCTCATTAATGTAATTGACCAATCAGCTTGTCAACAACTAATTTCCTTCGGTTCGTATCGACAGACAAACATGACATTCACCTCTGCATTCATAAGCTTCTGACCTGCCGTCAACTGTTTTGTTACACCTTCTGATTACTAAAATTTTACTTTGCTAACAAGTTCACCTAGAAGTTAACTTCCTGAACAAAAGAACAGCCTACAACATGGCGCTCGCTACAGACTCAAACACCTAATAGATGATTGAAAAACTACCAACGAACCTATCCATCTGCTAACAAAACAAAAAGACACTCGCATCATGCCTTCAAAAAGAGCAAGTTAGTCTGGTAATTTTTTGAATGAATTGTGAATCCCAAGTTGTAACGCTCATTCTATCAGAATTTCAGTTCCCAAAAATACGCAACCTCTTTACCGATGAGTAATGATCAGTCTGTTTCAGGGGAACCACTTCAATTCATTCTCTACATCCACCAATCCTTCATTGACTCTTGAATGTGACATCACTCCATCCGCGAGTCTACCTGACTAAATATATGTGTAAGCGCCCCTCCCCCCCACTTCCAAAAATTATTTAATCAACCATGTTTGGCTTAACGCTCACCTATGATTTTTGAGTTACCCAATTTAAAGGACTTGGGCAAGTACAGTAACTCAGAAGTAACTATTTCATGCTTGTACTCAACAATCTCAGGCTTTCACTTAGGCAGTCAGTCAGGGTATGAAGAGGAAACCAAAAATTGTTTGCGATAGTGAATGATTCACCATATGAACAAATGACTTTCAGCATTAAAACAGCACCTACAGCATGTAATGAGTTCTATGTGGTCAATAAAAACAGTCTATAATCAGTGGAAGAATATTGCTCACGACACAGTGACAAGCAGTCCACATTGCTAACATGTTAATAATTCCAGTTCAGGAACAAGCTGTAAAAACTGCCACTTCTTTGGGTCAAGCAAAAAGTCCTGATATCAACCAGACTGCTGAGCTTTGTTTGACAATGCACCATTTTGACAACATCGACAATCCAATGGAGTGTTTGGATCTTCAACGTGGACAGTTGCCATCTTGACATTTTGAAATGGTTTGAATTGCAGGGGTAATAAGATGCCCCTTGCCAACAGGAAAATTTAGAAGGGGGAGAGATATTCCTGGACTGCGACTCTGCGCCATTAGCGCATCAAAAAAATAAAAAGGCACAAGTACATTACAGCAATGCGCCCCCTGGGCACATCTACAGCCAGTCAGGTAAACATGACTTAGTTCTTATTTCAATTGCCCTCAGGATTGCCACTTTAATTACACTAAGTCTGCTGGACGCAACTTTTTGAAATTTTTATCATCAGGTGCGCAAAAGGACACAGGCTCAAACCTGATCAGGAATATCCCTGAGAGGGAGGTTGGGGGTGGGGCAGAGGGGGGGGGACAGGTGACACGCCTCTAGTCTCCGGGCACGACTAAAATCGTACAAACAAAAACTATGTACCGTATTTGCCCTAATAAGTGCCCAGAGCACTTAGAAAATTCGTTTCAGGGAGAGGGGACACTTATTGTAGCCTAAAGCGGTTGAAACCCGGTCTCCGAAAAGGGTGAAATCGGAAGCTAGGATTCATCAAGTTTACACTTTGCGACGTATCTGTAACCTATGACTGACTTTCCACAAAACTGTGGTGCATTGCTATGAAACTTCATTGTTAAATAACGATCCTTTTTAAGAAAATTGTGTGGAAATCTAAAGGCAAAAACTCGCCGACTAATGTGTCACTGCCTCACAATCGTTGATAAAGCAACTTGAATTCTTGAATAAAAATAAATCCCCGTTAAGTTTTCCAATTAGCATCCCTAAAAATTTTTAAGTTCCTGTGGAGTCGGCATTAACCAAAGATTAAGTCCAAATCTGCGTCGCACCCCGCAACACATGTTGTTGTCACGTGACATTTGTTTTAAAGTTTGTGCGTGTGTGTGTGTGAGTGTGTGTGTGTGTGTGAGTGTGCCGAGTGAGTGAGTGCGTGGGTGTCATCAGAGGTCATTTGCCAGAGTAGCAGGCCTACATGTATGTAGCGCGAAACTTTTTATATTAGTCTTTGATTTGCGGTTTTCACGTGTACAAAGAAATCTGGATTCCTGTCGAGGGAGAAGATTTGTGTGGGAAAGATACAATACAATCTTATTGACAAGTACACTCCGTCTATTCAGAAAGGCCTGACCATAGTGGGACACCGTCCTTGCAAGACCAGCAAAACTTTTGCATTCTTTTTGAGGCACAGCGGAAGCTTGAAGTGAATAGTCACGGCTAAATACCGACATAGCGACAAGGCTTGTGGTCTAGAAATTCCGAGCACAATGATTTTTTCAGGACATTCAGATATTATTGAACTGAAGGTACTTAGGCATTTTCCGCATGTATACACGTTCACAGGCTGGGTGCTTTGAAGTTTGAAAACCTGTTGGGGGCGCTTATTAAGGCGAATACGGTAATAGGAGACTCGGCATTTATTGGAAGGTTACTAATGAAGAAAGGCCACTATTTTTCATTATTTATCTATAGAGACTGAGAGCAGAAAGCCATTCCCTTTTTGCAAACTTTGAGAACCAGACAATCACTTGTACATCAGTTATTCAGTAGATGAAATCCGATTGCAAACTATACCATCAGTTCCACACTACAAAAAAATCACACACACAAAAAGAGTCTCCCAACTTCCGTAACATACCAGGCATAATAACAATCAACCCTGATAGTAACTGTGAAGTGGGTATCTCCCCCACTGACCTACAACTTGTATTACAGCTCATTATACCAACACAGGATTGACCTCCTTATAGTTATCACTGATTAGTCATACTCTGAGCACACCACTCTTATCAAAGTTATATTTAGAACTTCACATCAGCTGTTTAATAGGACTACACATTTCAAGCCCACTTAGCCACTGGCATTCAGGTCTAGGCATGAAAAAATAATAATCTCATGTTAATATAATAGTCCTTCTTTAAAATGCAATATTCATTAACAGTTGAATATATCTCTATTTGTCATAAGCTATCCTTGATAATTGTTTACACGCATTGCTGTATCTCAAATACAATGACTCATCACTTACTTTGCGTAAAAAACAACAGCCTAAATCATTAGTATGGCAAATAAGAGGACTAAACGAATTAAAACCTGATTTTTCATATGCTTATTGATATACAGGAATACATCGAAACAAATCATAATCTTTGATCAGGGCCCAAAAATTCCCAGACGTTTTCTTGTATTCTCTAACAATAACCATACATCAGACTTTCCGGGAAATTATCAGACTTTCCGCGAAATTATTGTTATCGAATGCACCTTAATGTTGTTTACGTGTACATTCATTTAATTAACAAATAAAGCATTTTACCACTTAAAACCCTGAGTTACAAGCAATAATGCTGTGAAGGTATTTTCTAGTCGTAGCTGTGTTAAATTAAGATCAGTTTTTACTTGTAAGCTAAACAAAAGAGACAGTTCAAAGTGTACAAATTTTACTGAACAGTTGTCAAGTACTCACTCACACAGGAACATTCCTTGATGTGCTCCAACTGTACTGATTGATGCAGATGTCAAAATTATCACAAGACACTCTGCGCAAGAGTGACTGGTCACAACGCCCACTTCACAATTTGTTCACCAATTAAAATCTAGTTGTTCCCATACAACTTTCAGTGGTCTCCTTGTCCGCGAATAAAACCTGCAGAATGCGTGACATTGCATCGCCTCCACTGTTTTGCCATGCGAACTCACATTTCAAACATCCAGGTTGGTCATAGATTTCCCTTACATTCAGGGTCCAGTATTTTGATTGCATTTTGCGACCAGGTCATGATATAAGTTCTATTATTCATCAAACTGACAAAAAATCAATGCTGCAGTCCATATCAGGGGTTCATACTTCTGGATTACAACTTAAATTTCATGACCACAATTTTGCATCTAAATTCTGAACCTTGAATCAAAACCAAGAAGCTAAAAGCTTTCCACAGGTAACAAACTCAATACTAGCATTTTCTCACATGTTTGTACATTGTTTTCAAAGCCCACAAGCAAAATTAGCATTTAAATGGGCATTTTGAATCTTTTGAAAAAAATGTTCAATTAAGTATAGTACTTTTCTTCATCACTGTCATAGCCATCGTCAATGTTAATCTCTCATGTTGAAAGCTCATACAGACAATTCGCTGGGTTTTGAGAGGAGAGCAGTGGTGAAGGCTCCTAGCAGGTGCATAGAAGGGGAGTGGGAAGTCCCTCTTATACGGAGAACCCCCTGACTAAAATTTGAAACATTAGATATAATTATGTGCATTCTAGAAGCTAATTAAAATTTTCATTTAGAAAAAACCTCAATCTGAACAGTGATCTAAGTACTCAGTGAGAATTCCTAGGTATATTAGAGGGGGGGGCCCTGCAAGGCACTGACAATGAAGTGCTATTCGATGCAATCCTGAAGGGTACAAGCCGCCAAACATTCACTGATGACCTCAAATTGGGTAAGAGATGAAGGTTTTTATGGTAGTATTTTAATCTACATAAAATGGCTGGATAATGACTAGTGCAACAGATGTTTTATTCATGCCTGACAACTACTGACATAACCAGACAAGTACCTTCCTATAGTGTTCACTTGACAGTGGTCGGTGGTTCATTAAATCATTGACTGTTTCACTCACTACCAAACGTCTCGTCTCGTCTATGCTACATAAGTTGACACAAAGCAACGGACACGAAGCGACTAGACTCGGAGGTGTTAATTTTTTCACTAGCTTTGGAGCCAGATGCGATCACGTTACCTGTGCATGCGCAATAGGGTTCACATGGGTGACCATTTTCGCCCCATATCTAAGCCAGACTTCTTTTGCCTTTCATCTGTTTAAATGTTCTCCTGCCTCTGAATATGCAATAGCTCTAAACATAAACAGGAACTCACATCGTACACGCCCAGTTGTGAGCTGAACATCAGGAGCGCATGTAAACTTGTGTGGCCGAGTAAAAGGTAGAGTAAAAAAGCTGATTTTTACATTGCGCTCTAAGTGAGCCAGACACGAGAATAAATGATAAAAACAGCAAATTCAAGCCACCAGTACATGTGCAGGACAGTTTGGATACAGAATCTTTCAGATTATGCATAAAAATATTAGCTATTATCCCTCAGATAATGGCTTCGCTGCACAAACGATGCCGGGGTGACAGGCCATAGTGATAATTTTCGCTTGTAATCGTAACAAGAGTCAGTGACTGCACAAGAACATCAGGCAAACGTGGGAACATATGTCACTAATTTTTTGACATACATCATATCTGAACACCTAGGTGTAACAAATGACAACTGAAATGTTTTCAGTTTGAAAAAAAGTAGCACCTTCTATAAAATTATCCCTTTTCATTTTGCGAATATATTTTGATCAGCAATAATGAAAACTTACGCAAATTTTAGACAACTGCCGCGATATGCCCGTAGAAGAAAATTACTAAACTTTAATGTTTCTAGCAGGTAAATCTTTCCACTCTAAGTTAGTCAAAATGCTGGAAGAACATTTATCGAAATTTCAAACAGGTTTTAAAATTGACTCTAGAGGTTATCACATTGAGAACACAGGATACATTAGGTGCGTGTGTATGGAGAAGGCAACATTCCACCGAAAAAAGACACAACACCTGAAAGAGGGTTCCTTGATGTTCTGGTTCATGAAAAGATTTCCGTGGATTGTACCATGTGCACTCCATGGCAACACATTAAACATAACCACTACAGCCTGGACAGCAGACAACGTGTTAAACCGTAATTTTCATAGTAAAATAACTAAAATTAGTTATTAGCCGATTAACGAAAGAAGCTTGGGTATTAAAGTTGAGCTGGAGCCTGGATACAAAACCATTTCAAGTGTGAATTCCAACATTTGGAAGCTTTTCTTGTGAAAACACACAGTGCAACCTAGTGTTGAATTTCATTGTATTATCTTGTTTTGAAAATGCCAGCAGTTATTTGGCATAGAAGCATCCTCAGATGTAGTATCTCTCTGAGGTAAGTGACCTAGTTTTGGCTTGGTGAAATGACATAAAACTTGACAAAAAAAAAAACACCAATCATACAGTGTTCATGTACAACACTTATAACTGTTAGTAGTGAAACTCGAATGGCTCTTGTGCCGCGGTTTGGCATCTCATGGTATCAAATGCCTTCACCAAAATTTGGATTGTGGAAGCAAAAACGCCCGATTCACGGAAATGAAAGTGAGGTTGAAATTTTAAAAGCTAGCAGTATATAGACTTATCATAATATTATGTTCAACTGGATGTTGCCCCTGATTTTGACAAGGCCTCTAAGCTGAGCTACAAGTGCTTGTGCTCTCAATCAGTGGAAGTGATCAACAAAAACAAAACATAAGTGATATAAATACTAAAGTGATCTATGTTCCGTAATTCTGATCTGTGGTGAATTAGGATGCAGGAATACAGACGGTATATTTGTTCAGATATACATATTTCACTTAGAACATGGCTAGTTTCTTAGCAAAACTAGAGACTAAGATGCAGGGACTCATCTAGGATTTGAAAATTGGGGGTCCAAATTCGTGAGAATTATGAGACGTGCAAAGCGCAAATCTGAGGCGCGCAGNCGCTGGAAAATAGGAGTGACGGTGTATGTGCACTCGCGCGTGTATACCCTCACTTGGCTTCGTAAAGGATCGTGACCAAAAAAAACCGTCGAAACTCCGTGTTTGAATTTGGCATTCGTATTTTTACGTTTCTTAAACGTTTTTCCGAGCGCTTTACTCGGGAATTTCACGTCGTTTGGCTACGAGCGTAGCCAGTGGTCGCCGGGGACATCGTAGTTGTTACGTCTTCTGCAGTGCATTTTAAGTGGACGCTTTGTTGAATTAACTTACCAGGTTGAAAGTCAATCACTGTCTTTCATAGTACGCTACAAGAAATTTATTCTTAAAAAGAACCATTCTTTTCTCGCAGTTTAAGAGTCAAATCCCCGGCCTGGTTCACAGCCGAAGTAACAGGTGCTGTGCACATGACTGGCTGACCTACTTTTTTCCATATATGGCACGCAGTGCCACACACAGAGGATAAACTCGAATCGCCCAACAATCATGGAATTCCACAATAAGATGAAGTATTTCGAGGCATTTATTTTCATGCTAAGTTATTCATTGAATACGTAACCAACATTACACACCACATTTTTTTCTCGTAAAGTTTGCACTGCATTCTCGCGCATCAATATAAGTCGTTCGGCCGTGCGGATTTTTCATATTTTTTCATTCATTCGTTCGAGTTGCAACGGAGCTGTGCGAACAAATTAAGGAAGTTTGCGCTAAGTTTTATCTGGTTTGCATGTTCAACGACATTGATGGCATTTGTACGGCAGGTCAGTGTTAGAATTTTGTCGGGTATCATTTTTTTGAAGTGTACGTTCTCCGTCGGCTATTTCAAATTGGCTGATCCGTCGAATATATCGAGTGCCGCTTCAACTTCCGCGTCGGTAACTAGCATTAGGGGTACGGCAAATCCTTTGAACTTCGGGTGTGAGTTCTTCAATTTCAAAGATTAAGTGTCCATGTACGGGTAGTTAGTGCTGGATGCAATATTTCTCGACACTAGTCGTGCGGGGAATTCCGTATGAAGCCACCTTGACGTCACAGAACAGGAAGGAATTCCCCAAAGATGGCTGCCAGTATTTGCCGATCGTCATTGTGACACTTATAGTAAAAATAGACGGCAAAAGTTTCTAATGTCGAGTTATTTCTTAATATTTAGCGAACTTAAACAATGAATTGTAGGTTTCAAGGAAATTTATAAATAATAAATGTTAAAATTCTTCGTTTAGCCTTCATTTTCGCCGAGGTTGTTTTGGAACAGGCCGTCTTTTTTCCGTCTGGGCCGTGCCGTCCAAAGCCGTCATTTTTTTAAAAGGGACGTCCCAAGGACGGCCAGGACGGCCGCTAGATGAGTCCCTGCTAAGATGTGACTAATTGCTTGTTTTTTGTTTTTATAAAAAGACTCTTGATACAATTAACATTATTTTTTTGAAGTAAGGACAAACCATGAGATAATAATACGACACCAAATTCAAAATTTATGACAAGTCATGTTCTCACCTAAGACCATTTCCCTGACTGGTGAAGGCAAGCACTCCTAAGGCCTCAGTTGAAATAATTCAAGGACTTGGTTTCACTTTTAAGTTTGTATCAAGGGCTAATTAACAATATCGTTTCTTAATCTGGGAGAAAGTACTAAATTATTAAATTGGGATTTTATAATGTAGAACTAAACATACAAAATTCTCAGGAAGAAAAAAAGAGTGTGAGATTACATAAGATGGTGTAACCTTGACCATGCACAATCCATATTCCTGCCTACAACTTCTGGCTTGCCACCATTTCTGAGTAGTGCACGTGAACGGTCGCTCGACACCAATCATCTCGAGTCACTTTGTGCCAAGTCGCAAAGATGCTATGTCTCATTAAAACTGTGAATATTTAAATTTGTAGCAAGCTCCACCTAGTGTCTTCGTGGAGAACTGTGTGTACAAGTATAATCAGGAAAAGAAACAATTTGTAAATAAATTGTAGTTTCAAAAACACTACAACTGATACACTTGAAAACAAGTAGTAGGAACATAAAATAAAACTCTAGTAATTCCAAATATTAAGCAATCCCTACTTGACAGTAAAATAAACAAATATTAAAAACTGTGCCTTGTTTCATAAGGGTAACTTCACTAGGTAACAAGTGAACTTGTAGTAACCTTGTCAAGAATAACTGACAGTTCATTCCCAACCCAGACATCACACCTTCACCAACAATTGAAGACTAATTTCACAAATGATAAGTGGTCAAAATCAAAAGTTGTTTTTCATGACTGAAGGGGTGTTTACAGCTGCTTCAAAGCAGAGGTGCATGAAAGGAAATAAAAATTACTTACTACCGAGTTAACTTGGGGAAAACCTCAAAATATTTTAGTACGGTAAAATCACCGATTTCTGACAAAATTAATTACCAATACAGCCATTTTTCATTTTTCAAAGGCTTCAAACATTTTTGCCACAATTTTTTAAAAATTTTGCCTGGTAGTAGCTATGGTACTGACCTTGAATAAGTAAAAGTATTATTGCAACATCTTTCACCAAAACAAGATAAATTTGGATAGTTCACCCAATTAGGTCCTTAATTAATTTTGCTGCACTGTCAATGCAAAACTATCGACAAAGTTGTTCATTTTGCGAGTGATTTTACATGGCCGAGAATTATCCCAGACAGATTAGAAGTGTGAAAGTCAACATGAACATGTTTGAAGGAGGAGAGCGTCAAAGAGGAAGATGGCAACCTGCCCAGATTTTTCCACAAGGGAAACACTGCCATATAACTACGTGCTAAACAAATGTAGGTGATAGTGAATTCACTACACTTGACACTGCCTGTCTTAACTTTAATCCAGATATCGTGTTGGTATCTATAACAAGACAAAAAGAGTGAAACTTAACAGTAACCATGGTTTAAACTCTAACCAAACAGCCACTTATTTAGAGCCCAGAGATGGTTCACCTTCTACCCCTACCCTTATGGTGCTGAGTGTATACATTACGGTAAAATCCCACCAATTTGGGACACAATATGGTGGACAAATGAATTTTTTCATAATTTTTCCTAAATGATAAGTAACTCCACAGCAATATTCTACCATTTTCAAATTCTGTGCCATAGCTGCTACCAGACAATGTTTTGAAAATTGTGAGCCTTAGTTAGAGGCATTTGAAAAAAAAAACATACAACAATTACAACAATCGTTTTATTAAAAATTGATGATTTTATGGTACCTGTATCAGAAGGCACGCAGAAAACCAGTATGCCAATGAAAATTTCAAGATATATTTCCAGATATAAGGCAGATCCTGAAACCTCCGAATATCCCAACCACTGTCACTGTGTTTATCAAAGTTTTGCCTTCAATATGATGAACCGGGACAAACATTGTTGCTTTTTATTACCACTAGTATGTGAACATTCATTTCAGAAAAAATGACTTCAAAAGTTTTTGGCTACACTTGGAAGACCAAGTCCAAAAGTTGACTAGACAGTTATAACTGAAAACAGTGTTCAGTGTTAACAGAGAATAGTTGAGGGGATAATTTATTTACCAACCTGACAACATACATGTACTCCTGTGGTTGTGGTGCATGGCCCAAAAAATGATTCACTGTTATTTTAATCTAATTTACTCAGATTCACGATCTTACAAACAAAATAATACTAAATGAAAAAGTCAAATGATCTCATGACATGTCCTTAAACTGCTCAGACTGAATAGAACAGTCTTCAAAGCAAAAGTAAACGTCACCGTTGAGAACAATCCTTGAAACAAAATTGCAGTCGGTAAAATTAAGCTAAACCTCAACCTTCCTTCAGGTTCTGATCAATAAATTTCGAGTCATTAATTTCTCAAGATTATTAAGAACATCGTTTAACAGCACGGTCAGTTGACACACATAAGAGAATCAATACCTACGAAAAGGTGAATTCCATCAAGCTTAGGTGTAGCGAGTCCTTGTTAACAATACGGGCATATCATTTCACGCTATACCAGTGGTGTATAAATACACAAACCTCACAGAAGAATTGATTATTTCACTAGAATTAATCAATAGGCTAAAACATCTACAGTCATTCAATGGAACTGATAACAGAAGTCAACTGTTAGTCTATGAGGCACTTGCGTTAATCAATAGTATTGTTTTATACCTGTCCACCTATCCAGATACACAAAATGTTAACCCCCATTTTAAACAGCAAAAGTTGGCTTTTTGCCAACTTGCCAAATTGTTGATTCAGTTCATGTGGCCAGCACATGTTAAGAAGACCATAACCTTTTCATGTCACTCTCATTATTCCATACTACGCAATAAAGATTGTCATCAAACGATAGTATACGACAAATAATGAAAAGATATACACAACCGGCGTCGACTCAACCGAGTGGGACGAAACCCAATTTTGAAGCATGAAGTTTGAAGAACAGCGCAAGGCATCGCATTGGCAACGAATGACGTGGGTAGTCGAAACGTTACATTTCTTTTGTACCAATCGTACGGTATTTGAAATAAACTATCTGTGAATCGACCTATTCAAGTGAGAACTGACAACTTTGTTTTTTCGAAGCAAAGGAATCTCAATTCACTACGGATGGCACACAAACAAATTTTGATTTGCGGTGGGACGAACCGCAAATATCGCATTCACACATGTCATATGATCACACATTACCTGAATGTTCTATTAGTTTAACTATATAAATTTACGATACATGGCGACAATATTCACTCGGTGAGTCGATAAAACTTTTCATAAATTAAATCAGATAATTAAGTCAATAATTTTGACATTGTCAACTTACCAAACCAAACTCAAATCCCACGGAACCATTTCGCGCGTAGTAGGTCACGGGGCCCGGATGTAAATTATCATCTTATCAAGAGCTAAGTATAAAACAGTAAATGTAAAATTCTAAATTACTCTTGCTAATTTTATTATTAGTTTAGTTTTTGTGAAATATCAATGTTTTAAATGTTTATATAAAAATTAAATATTCTATATTGAGTCATTAATTCTGAACAATCAAGAGAAATACAACAGTTCAACGGAGATTCGTCGTATTGGATGACTAGTTTGTAGAAATTAATTAAAATTTCAGGTAGAGAGAGTGTTTTTTCTGTTATTTTGTGGTCAAAATAGACAGAATGGTGATAATTTACTGTCAAATTGTCATTGAAAACAAATAGGAAAGTCACCAATTTTTCAAAAAAATTGATGACAATTGCAAAACTCCAAAATTGAGATTTTCGGCAGTTCTTCACCACCCTAACTCCAAGAAATGGACTGTCTCGTGTGCGTAAATAAATCCCCTTCTCAAAAGTACATACCACGAGAAGCGGAATGGACCTTGAGGGTACGAAGTGGCTAGTTGACCGAAATTCGGTCGACCCTTCGGAGGTGCCGTCCTACATTGATGTTGTCAAGCGTATTTGTGATGCTCTGAAATTTTATCATGACCACAACACAAATTACGACAAGTACTCTTACTCACTCCAAGGATTCTGGAGACAGTTGATAGATTATGGGGAGATAACCCTTGTTGATGTAGGGATCACGGTTCTCGGGGCCGTCGCATGGACCCTTGTGAGATACTTCTTGACCTGGACAATGTTCGCGGTGAGTATTATATTCGAACGTCTTACATTATTTGTTGTTTTTAACTAACCTTTGTATGCATTGAGGAAAAGAGTTCATTTGCACTGAACTGAAGCACGTTGAAAACTTGGCGGCATGCACAATACCCAGACCTCCAGTCCTAGCTGTTGGGACAGCTAAGCGTGGGTTGCTTTATTTAATGATTTTCCTCAGATTTTTTAACTAGTTCTTTGCTAAGAGAGTGCTTCGCCCCACCGCTTCACTGCAGTTGGTGCTGTTGTTGTTGTTGTTGTTGAGCTACGAGATTTTTGGGGGGTGCTAGTTCCTAGGCGGGAAGTGGGTGGGTTGGGAGACGTCCTCCAGATTCGAAGTTTAAGAAAAGTCCATTTCTCCCATAGTTTAAGAGTGAGGTGGGGATCTTTGGCGAGGGTGTCAGGAGGTGTTGGAGTAGTTGGGGGTGGGGGGAGCAGTGCGTCCTCAGACATTCATTTATAACGCATTCAACTGTTTCTGTACACCGTGTCCGTCGCTCGGTTGATTTTGGCAAGCCATTACTTCAACTCCGTGTGGTGGCCGCTGCGCTGTCAACTGAGAGTGACCTGCTCCTTCTGACTCAGCTTCTTTTCCGCGATGCGGTTGATCTTGATGCCTCTGGTTTAATCTGGTTCCGTACACTCGTTGCATTTTCTCGTGAGATGCCGGTCCGCCTCGTGTCGCTCTCCGGATCTATGCCTCGGCGGTGTCGTAACAGTGATCTACTGCTTCATGGTCTTGTTTTTGCAGTTGGTGCCTCATGTGATTCTGACACTAATTTCTCGTAATAACCAAATTTGGCGTACTTTATGAGTTCACTATGTTCATGGTTTGCAAATGCATTTGTATATGTAACACAAATAGAAGGAGAGAAATGACAAAAAACATTATTTCATTGTTTTTGTTGATGAAAGATATTTTAACTTTCTTTAAACTTATTTACCAGTAATCCCATTGTGTATTGTGATTACCTTGTTTGGTCCAGATTTGTAAAAGAAATGAACTTTTTAGGCCCCTTACATTTTATAACTCGGCTTATTTCTTGCTAAGCTGAGAAGGGGTTTTTGGGCTTGGAAAGAACTGACAATCATGCAATTGTTTGAGATCATACTCAGCCCTTAAAATGATCCGCGACAAGTGACTTGATGAGCATGATCTCAAACTGTAATGGAGTGTCGGTTGTTTCCAAGCCAAGAAATCATTTCTAAGTTAAGTAATGAACAATTTTGTTATGAGCACAGCCCCGGAAATCGCTTTCGCATTATATCCATGTTCTTATTCACTTCCTTGCAGATATTCACTAGTAAGATGGAGCTCAGAGGAGTAGGAGACACCTTTATGCAATGCTCGATTGTCAGCTAGTAGAGCCAGGATTCGAACCCGGATCTCCCAAACGGGAGTCCTGAGCTCAAACCACTAAGCCACATTGTCTCCTCTACAAAGTTGTGACTGCATTGCACTTAACTGAGCACAGAGCCCATCTATTATATAAAATGCATCATTTGCACAAACTCCGTCTCCCCACTGCACTTCAGACCTTCGTTGCACCCGTTTTGGCACCGCCTTGATCCCAGGTATTGCACCGGCCCCCTATTTGGATTCGAGATGTTCTATTTGTTTCTCTAGGGCCGTTTTTTCATCGACGCGGAGGGAGGGTGGCCAGTTTTGTACTTGGTGACGTCAGTCGGTCAGCTCAACGGCCTCGGTGACGTCACTTCGTCGGCTTGATTTCACTCCCTCCGGCTTCTGTCGCGAATATAATTCATCGGGCCTGTTGTCACCAAAATTAATGATGCCTCATTAAAATTTTTACTCTTCCTTGAGTAAACTAAATTATTTACCCGAGTGTTGGAAAATTGGTGTTCTTCAGTTATTTTGCTGCTAAAATTGCGATGCGCTTTTGGGCACCATTGAATCACGTATTGGGCCAATTTCCATGTTCTTCAATCAACGTTGCGTACATGTATGTCGTAAAAATTGGAAGTAGTTTCATTTCGTTACAAGTTTTTACTATTTTAATATCAGAAATCCCAATTTCAGAACAAACTCTCGAGAGATGTCGTAAAGTTTTAGAAAATGACACGCACGTGCGCGTGTCACGAGCATACACTGTTTTCAAAACGACGACAGATTTTCTTTTGTTACAAAAGGCGGAGAATTACGAAAAATAATGTTACTTAGATTTTTTTACTTCTATCAACGGGTTTAACAGGAAAGGTGAATGTCGGTTCATTCCCAGATTCTGCATGCACCCATGCAGGTTGTTAAGTTTCACGACGAGGTGACAAGCTGAGCACTTGGGTTGTGTGAAATTTCATTGTCCGAAGGAGCAGTCTACACATGGCTACCTAGCTGTATGTTGACGATAGTCTTCATACAGCTAGCTAGCTTTCTACCTCAGTATGTACATTTATGATGCAACTTCACATCTATATACTTTTTTGTGTGCTGTACGATGGTTTAAATGCATTCTTAGTTTTCATTTTAAAAGAATATATCTGATTAGCGTACTTTGTGTTACGGAATACTGGTCAATTAGAATAAGTTCATTAACAGTGTTGTAACAATAAAGTGGCCACTGGACAGGTTACCCAGACGACACCAATCATGGACGGCCATAGTTGCTCATTTATAAACATGGTTCATTGGCGGGTAAGCTTATGCCTGGACTCACAAAACATGGCGAACGCGCCTAAAACCACTGTTCATGGACTCACTTCCTTGAACAAACTCGGCTCATGAACTGCAAACACGACACCTGCACAACATATACACTTATGTTCCAGATTAGGTTTTATTCTTTTTATATGCCTATATATTTATATGTGGGTGCATCTTTGGCTGTGTGTCCGGGTATCCAGTGTCCGCTGCTGTACCTCCTTAACCCCTTGCAGGATCTTATTACAATTTGGCAGATGTGCTCCTACGCAGCTGACAACAGATGACGACGAGTTTCGGATGGATTCGAATACCACTGTGCCCTCTATTGGCAATTATAGTTATTTACATTTGCTTTTGTGTCTTCGGTGTTCCATGATGGATTTTCATGAAATGTGGCAAATAGGTTTTGAATAAGGAGGCGATAATGTCACCTTGTGGCCATTTTTGTGTCCATTATCTGGCGTCGGCCTCTCTATCTGCCATACCACTCAGTGGATCGTTATGAAAACTTACTGACGTGTTCCTGATGAGAAGACCATGACTGACGTTGATTTTTGGACAGGTCTGACTTCTGTGGTCTGAATACCACTGTGCCACCAGAGTGGCAATTTCAGTTTTCTATGTTTGCCTCTGTATCTTCGAAGCTCATTAATATATTTTCATTCGGCAAATAGGTTTCTATAAAGGAGACGACAATGCCTTCCCATTTTCGGACAGATTTGATGTTTTCTGCGCCACCAGGCTGGTGGTCATTTATATTGTTTTTGAACCCGTTTTCTGGCGTCTGCCTCCCTATCTGCCATACTACTAAAGGATCATTATGGAAATTTACAGATGTGTTCTTTATGGGAAGGCCACGACTGGCATTGACATTCGGATGGGCCCGACAACTGTGTTGCCTCCTAGTGGCGATATTGTTTCTATGTGTCTGCAGGCGTTCTTAATCCTTTGGTGAACCTTTGTGAAATTTGAAAAACATATTCCTATGGAGCCGACGACAACCAGTACCAAGTGTTGAACTGATCAAAATACCACTGCGCCCTTAGTGGCAAAATGTCTTTTTACATTTACCTCTGTATCTTTGGAGTTCATTAATGTATTCTCATGAAATTTGGCAAATGGACTTCTATTAAGGAGACGACAACACCTTCACATTTTTGGACAGATTTGATGTTTTCTGCGCCACCATAGATTATAGACAACAGATTCGCAACTGCGACTGTCGTAGAGGAGGCGCCACTCAGTTTCCGGTCAATGTAGTGTGACGGGAAATTCTCACATCTATTTTATTGTCAAGTTCAACAAAAAAAAAAATCAGCATTGAAACGCTGTTCTTCCTATAATAGAACTGTTGGTATCGTGAGTTCTTTTGGCACCCAACCATACAAAAGCCGGCCACGATTAGCAGATGACGTACTTGATGGAGGTAAAACTTGCTAATTTTGCCAGGTGTCGCTTGTGAATAATGACGTCATGCCTTATGCGTAACATCACAGATTTCGTCCATTGAAAATATATTAGAGTTGGCGGACCATGTACTATAGTCTATGGCGTCACCTCCTGGCCATTTAAAAATTTTTGCATATGTTTTTGATGCCTGCCTCTCTATCTGCCAAACCATTTTAAGAATCATTAAGAAAATTAACGGGTTGTGTTCCTGATGCGAAGACCCTGGTTAATGTTGATTTTCAGATATTTAGGTTATTCTGGCACTCCCTAGGGACATTTTTGTTTTTAATGCATCTATGGCTGTATCTCCTTCACCCTTTGAAGGATCTTTGTGAAATTTGGCAGATGGGCTCCCAGATAGTTGGCAATAGATGACGACGAGTTTCAGACCTACTGGACTATATCTGTGCCCCTTATTGTCAGTTGTTTTTTACATTTGCCACTATATCTTGGCAGTTCTTTGGCTTTTTTGTGAGATTTGGCAAATAGTTGTGTATTACCGAGACGGCGCCACCGCAGGCCTTTATCCAGGATTTTGAAAATAGGGTGTCCAAAATGGGGTTCCCCATATTCCAGGGTGTCAATGATTCCGACGCGTAACCCCCCACCCCCAACAATCCCCCCAAACACGCAAATTTTTTTTACAAAAAATGCATAGACCAAGGTTTCTACATCTAAGTTTACAAAACAACATTCTGTAGTGAGCATTTTTATTAAAAAAAAAACTGTGGAGACCAAGACTTTTACAATATTATCAACCAAGTGTGAGCATAGCAACATTGTATATACATTGTATATTTCTTCTTGCTTTGAAAAAAGAGCCACCACTGCCAGTCTTCATAGGCTTCTTAGTGATCATTACAATGTGTGTATCCAAACTTGAAAGGTTCCTATTGATAGTGGGCGTCCAAGTGATACATTGGGCGTCCTTCCTAGGGCGCCCTCATTAGTGCTAGGGCGTCCATTTGGACGCCTAGGACGTACGCTGCATGAAGGCCTGCGCCACCGTCTCAATTCGGATAGATTTGACACATTCTGCGCCATCTAATCACCATTTTTATGATACCAAAAACAGCCCTTGAAGCTCATAATTTGCAGTGCTGTCGTGGGCGCATTCCAATGCTCTGTGTTGCTCTCATATACATCTTTGTGTAGTTGTGTTGTACTATAAAGACGGAATGAATGTAATCAAAACGTTTCTCTGTGGCAAGCTTATAATCAAAACAAAATGTGGTTCCTCAAAATTAATACTCTCTTCTGTCAAGAATACTCTAATACACCATCTTTTGGAAAGAAAAAGTGGATGGGGAGCAAAGTGTCTGTTGATCGTGCTCATCCACAGGTGCCAGAGCTGTGTTTTTGGTCTATGAGCTGTGTTCCATAGTGGGTGCGAGGTTGTGATTGGTGCCTGTGGTTAGTTCATTTCTATTTTTTGTGTTCTTTGTTCAAACATAGTCTTTATCTGGGGTTCACTTGTTCATGCGTTATTAGGTGTGGTGGGTAATGAAGACATTTTACACTTTGAACTTTGTGTTTTAGTGGACTTTGTCATTCTCTGAGTATTTGGTCAGCCTTGTAACCAATTTCAAGGATTTAGGTTTATGTCAAGTGTATCTTGTTCCAAGTCATTACTGTAGTGCAGTTTTCTTGTATTTCTTAGAGCTTTTCATTTAGATAGAGGATTCATGCTTTTCCTCTGTTGGGGTGAAGTGTAACAGATGCTGGTGCCTGACTCATCTATTAGTGGTCATGTACCTGTAGTTAGGATGATACTATCTCTTTAATTGATTATGTGTTCACATAGTCTGACAAGACTTCCATAGTAGCACACAAGCTCATGTAATAGGGACACAGTGGGCACTCAAACTGATGCTAAATAGGTCATCCTGAAATGACACACCACCACTCCCTTTTTAAGATATTTACCCACAATGCATCACATGTGTCAAGCTGTTATTCTTCTTATTAGTCACTATCTCATATACATATGTTATTCTTTTTTGTAATGCAAGGAAACTTATATCATTGCATTTTGAGTTACCACAGCGTCAGGAGATATGGATCAAGAAATCATTCAATTGAGCCATCGGAAAATCTCGAATAACTCAAAAACTACAAGTCGTAAAGGAAAACAGATATAACAGTTCTGGTAGCTCATGAAAAGATCTATGAACATAACAAATTACAGAAAAAGTCCCTACAGGTTCAGCAGACTTATAGCGCCTCAAACAAAAACTCGCAAAACGGTTTCTACAGCACTATCTTTCTTTTGATTTCAACCAAAACATTTGACCTCTAGCTATTGACAAAACACCTGTAGTGTCAAATTTTATGTAGATAGGGTAAAAAATATAACCTGTAGTACGAGTGTAGAATTGATTAAACACAATGACAGTCTTTATTCCGTTTCGTTCATATGTTCGGAATAAAACTCTACACTCAACAGAACATTGATGAAATAACTGACCAAGAGACTTGATGAAAAGGTACACATATTTCAAAACATACTTGTTTCATTCTCAAGTGGAAATAAAATGAGGCAGTAATGCCACCACAGAGCTTAAGCTGGAGACATACACAGTGGGACAGGCATGTGTGAAGTGCTGCTAAGAATGACAAATGAAGGGGGGTAACAGGTAAGTCACGCAAACAAGTGTAGCAAATTTAATAAGTGTAATGTGCGGCGTGACCCTGTTTGCTGCTCATTCAAGACAGTCTTCTCAAATGCTATCAAAGGGACTCCCAATACTTTCAAAGGCAGCACATCGTGCTCTGTGTATCGAATTGACATGTTTCCACAATTTGCTTTGCTGCTGGGCCCGGGTTACTGATTCTTCTTGGTCATTGCTAATGTGTTGTGACCTATGTTCTTTGTGCTGTTTTTCAATTGAGTTGGTGACCTTGATGTGGCTTCTAAGTGTGGAAAACACATTTTTTGTGGCTGCACTTTACTCCCTATATTGTGTACTGCTAAATTTCACATGTGAAATGCACTAAGGACATCTGACTGGATTAAAGTTGGTTTCCCATTGGGGAAACTTCGCTTACTGTACTTATAAGAGACAGCGATATTGAAGTTATCACTATGGCGATTCAGTCATCAAAGTAGACACCAGAGGGTGCAGTTCATTCGTACTCACGAACGGAAATTGAGTAGTGGGTTTGAGGCTAACTTAAAATTATTTTCCTACCATTTACGAGTGTTTATGAAAATTATCAGTGTCATTATTCATCAGATATGCTTTCTTTTATTTATTCAATTGAGAGCACATCGGCTATGGTTAGAGTCTCGCGTGATTGTAGATCGCAGCCGCGACCTCTATCGATACCTTCGACAAAGCTTCACTCTGATCTTTCCAGCTACACCGAAGTTTTGGCGGGTACCGAAGCTGTACTTTTCAGGGCTTGGAATTTTCCGCGGAAATGCGGATTTCCGCTTTTTTCAAATGTGCTTTCCGCTTTTTTTAATAATATTTTCGCGTAAAAAAATCGGATTTGATATAAAATTTCAGCGGCAAATTCCTTTCTTACTGCGGCGTAGCAGACGACGTTCACCTCGAAAAGCGGAAGTTGCTCTTTATGTTTCGGAGGAACGTAAATTGTCAACATTGCCGGGGCATCTGGGACAGCGTGGTGGGATTTTCAATGGCGTCTCGTGTTATTGTTAAGCGCGGCGACAAATACTACCGCTCTGCAGCCAAAAATGTGTGGGTCGGGAGTGGACGGGCGAGCTAAAAAGGACGCAGACGCATGCTACTGATGGTGGTAACGTTAGTCCTCCCGATTTTTGTCGGGGAAAGGTTCACATTGACCATTTGAAGGCTGGTTATCGGGCATGATTTGGGCCGTAGAAGTTTCAAAGTTTCTGCGTTTTTTGTCATTGGTCATTCCAAGCCCTGACTTTTAAACCCTTCTATTTTCAGCTAAGTTTTGCTTGCAGATTAAGTACCGCAGTTAACCTTTCCCACTAACCGAAACTTCGGTAAAAGCCAAGTTTCGCCTCTAATGGGAAAGCACCATTTGGTTATGCAGGACCTTGAAAAATGTACATTTTTTCCAGCTTTGGAACGGCTGATAGTATTAACCGGAAACTTTTAGAGACTTCACTTAATAAATTTGTTCTTCAAAATGCTGAACAAACATTAGAAATTGACTTTGAAATGTTCTGGTTTTGCATGAGGGGATATCAAAAAATAGGACTTGTTTGATGGTCATGAAAAAATTAACGTTGCATAGAACGGAAACAATATGATAATTTTAAAAACTCTATCATCATTTTTGTGATTTATCTTGAATATTTATATTACAAAAAGTTTGGTCACTGTAAGGAATATTGTGAGATTGATTTTATGAGAATGAAAGGCATGATTTGATTATCGTTATTTTAACCAGCTCAGAGGTGGATTTGGTGACCTACTGGAATTGCCTGTTTATGACTCATGCACAGAGAATGTGCTCGGATTGTCTGCTTCTCTCTCAGGTAGAATGTAAGCCCTTGGGTGATATTGATTCAAAGAGGGGAAATTGACCATTATTGAACACATGCTATACTTCTAATTTTCCATTTGCCTAAACAAAGCTTCCAGGTGATCTTGAGCATCGTGGTGGACATTTGCTGTCAGCTCGCTAGATTTCAATTTTGAGTACCTCCTTTTCATTGGCATTTTCGGCTGTTGCCAACTGTGCACTATCTGTAGGAAACTTTCGTATGTGTGCATGCTTCGGCGTCCTCATTTTCTCAACCTGGGACTTTCACCAGGTTGTATTTGTCAGGGCTTGGAATTTTCCGCGGAAACGCGGATTTCCGCTTTTTTCAAATGTGCTGTCCGCTTTTTTTATAATATTTCCGCGTAAAAAAAAAATCGGATTTGATATAAAATTTCCGCGGCAAATTCCTTTCTTACCGCGGCGTTGCAGACGACGTTCACCTCGAAAAGCGGAAGTTGCTCTTTATGTTTCCGCTCTGCAGCCAAAACAAAAATGTGTGGGTTTGGGAGTGGACGGGCGAGCTAAAAGGACGCAGACGCATGCTACTGATGGTGGTAACGTTTTTTTTTTTAGTCCTCCCGATTTTTGTCGAGGAAAGGTTCACATTGACCAATTCAAGGCTGGTTAGCGGGCATGATTTGGGCCGTACGCGTTTTTTGTCATTGGTCATTCCAAGCCCTGATTTGTAGAGTTGACGGTAAACTTAAGTGTCAAGCCCTGTTGCTAAGCGGGATAAAATGCAGCTTTAAAGACGTGGATATTGCCGTTATCTCCAGTTGCAGAATGATGTCAGATTGTTTCCTTAGTCACACTGTTTTCACTCTTCCTCTTTCCACAGTTTAGGGATTCTCCACTAATTTCAAATAAATTAGATCAAATGTATCTTTCTGATAGTCAGGGTGTATGAAATGAAGTGAACATAAAGACTTCGTGGCTGACGGCTGTGGGAAATTAAATGAGTATGTAAGCATTGTTAACTGCCAGTTTGCAAATTTAAGGAAATGTTATTGTGAACATAACTCAGCTAACGACTATTAAGTTAATTTATCTTGTTTAAAAATGAAATTGCTGAACATCATTGTTGGTGAAATGCTGTATTGAGCAAATAAATCTGGGTCACAGGACACTCATCTAGGTCTCCTCTTTCACCTGTTTGCAACATCATGAGATATCCCATACACTGAATGGATGAATTAAGTAGTAATTATTCAATGCTCAGACCTTAGTTAACCCAGTTAGAAAGGTGTGTTAATGCTAGGGCTTTACCTGCAAACCGACCCTTCACAAATGAAGTAAAGCAAAATTATCCGCTATGTAGTCTTGTGTGAAGTAAGTGAGTTACAATATGTTACTTAACTTACTTTCCAGATAATTTTTGGTGTACCAAATGGAAATGCAGTGGTTGTGTGAAATTTGTGGGCAGTTACCATGCATGCAAGGTGGCTAGATCCTTGTTTATAAATAGACATTGTTTGTAAATATTTATTGCTTCACTGCTTCTGTGGTATAATAAACCTAACATGTGTATGCACTGTCTTGGTCATATTGCTCACAGATAGTACATTCTACTTATTTAATTAAATCCATTCAGCTCCTCTCATAATCTTCTGTGAGAACTGGATTAGTGTTGATGGGCTATCTGTGTATTAATAGTCCTGTTGCCCCAGGGTGGGATACATGACACTGTTTTGGTCATTGCCACTGTGTGACCCTATCAAGCCTTCATGCAGCATGAGTGCATGCCCTTGCACTAATCTGGATGCCCTGGCAAGGACAATGGATGTGTCATTTGGACACAAACTGTCAATATTGGAACCTTTCAAGTTTGAATACACACCTTGTAATGATTACTAGGAAGCCTAGGCACATAGCTGAAGGGTGAAGTGAGCTCACTGTGGTTTAGCGAGAGGTTATAACCATTGTAACTTGGTGTGAACATTGCAGTTGCAAAAGTTATAACTGGTGTCAAGTCTCGTTAGAAACAATGGCGCACTAGCGGGTGAAATTGAAAAGCGGTTGCACTGATGACTAGTGACCAAAACTACAAACTAGGGTTACAACGGGCGTGCGTTCAGTAGACGCTTGGACCTACGCTAGGACCTTGCTAAAACCTAGTCAAAGTCACGTGTTCTCATTTAAAATACACGGCAATATCTCGTGTAATCTCGCGAAGTCTTGCTTTTTAGCGAGGTCTTAGCATTACTGAACGGGAGGCAGTTTTAACTGATGGTGTGAATGTTAGCGACTATGTAAGTTG
>NMRA01000354.1:190242-219813 GCA_002633005.1 Phoronis australis | reverse complement strand
TAAAGACGTGGATATTGCCGTTATCTCCAGTTGCAGAATGATGTCAGATTGTTTCCTTAGTCACATTGTTTTCACTCTTCCTCTTTCCACAGTATAATGATTCTCCACTAATTTCGAATAAATTAGATCAAATGTATCTTTCTGATAGTCAGGGTGTATGAAATGAAGTGAACATAAAGACTTCGTGGCTGACGGCTGTGGGAAATTAAATGAGTTTGTAAGCTTTGTTAACTGCAAGTTTGCAAATTTAAGGAAATGTTATTGTGAACATAACTCAGCTAACGACTATTAAGTTAATTTATCTTGTTTAAAAATGAAATTGTTGAACCCCATTGTTGGTGAAATGCTGTATTGAGCAAATAAATCTGGGTCACAGGACATTCATCTAGGTCTCCTCTTTCACCTGTTTGCAACATCATGAGATATCCCATACAGTGAATGGATGAATTAAGTAGTAATTATTCAATGCTCAGACCTTAATTAACCCAGTTAGAAAGGTGTGTTAATGCTATGGCTTTACCTGCAAACCGACCCTTCACAAATGAGGTAAAGCAAAATTATCCGCTATGTAGTCTCGTGTGAAGTAAGTGAGTTACAATATGTTACTTAACTTACTTTCCAGATAATTTTTGGTGTACCAAATGGAAATGCAGTGGTTGTGTGAAATTTGTGGGCAGTTACCATGCATGCAAGGTGGCTGGATCCTTGTTTATAAATAGACATTGTTTGTAAATATTTATTGCTTCACTGCTTCTGTGGTATAATAAACCTAACATGTGTATTCACTGTCTTGGTCCATATTGCTCACAGATAGTACATTCTACTTATTTAATTAAATCCATTCAGCTCCTCTCATAATCTTCTGTGAGAACTGGATTAGTGTTGATGGGCTATCTGTGTATTAATAGTCCTGTTGCCCCAGGGTGGGATACATGACACTATTTTGGTCATTGCCACTGTGTGACCCTATCAAGCCTTCATGCAGCATGAGTGCATGCCCTTGCACTTATGTGGATGCCCTGGCAAGGACAATGGATGTGTCATTTGGACACAAACTGTCAATATTGGAACCTTTCAAGTTTGAATACACACCTTGTAATGATTACTAGGAAGCCTAGGCACATAGCTGAAGGGTGAAGTGAGCTCACTGTGGTTTAGCCAGAGGTTATAACCATTGTAACTTGGTGTGAACATTGCAGTTGCAAAAGTTATAACTGGTGTCAAGTCTCGTTAGAAACAATGGCGCACTAGCGGGTGAAATTGAAAAGCGGTTGCACTGATGACTAGTGACCAAAACTACAAACTAGGGTTACAACGGGCGTGCGTTCAGTAGACGCTTGGACCTACGCTAGGACCTTGCTAAAACCTAGTCAAAGTCACGTGTTCTCATTTAAAATACACGGCAATATCTCGTGTAATCTCGCGAAGTCTTGCTTTTTAGCAAGGTCTTAGCATTACTGAACGGGAGGCAGTTTTAACTGATGGTGTGAATGTTAGCGACTATGTAAGTTGCGACAATGCAAAGAATTGCAACTGAGTTTAGTTTGTCTGGACACAGCTACAGTTTTTCTCAACTACAAAATTTATTTTCCTGTCTTTGCTGATAGTATTTTAAATCATACAATTCATCTTAAGTTGTTCATGTTTTTACAGTAAAATGTATCCAATGTTGCACCCAAAATGGATGCTTAGATGATTTTTTTCTTTCAAAATGGATATTTTTCATTGACATGTGACCACAGGACTTGTGTAACTTTTATGTAGCTTCTTGATGTGTTGTTGGCTTATTTTGGTGGTAACAATTGATTTAGTTTGAGTATGGAGCAGGTTACTTTTACCGATTTATTGTTATTGTTCTCTGAAAGGGATCTGTCTTGTTTTACCAAAATAAATTATGAATTTGGAAAACTTAGGGTACGTTAAGCAGCTTTGGATGTGACAGGTTTGGTTGTGACAGCATTGCTGTTAAAAACCCATTAAATCTGATAAGTCAATCTTTTGAAAGGATGTAAACCTTAATAGGTATTGACACAGAGCAATCTATCTCAATTAGACTCTAATATATCTATTTAACTTTTATGAGACGGGGAAATGCAAGTGCTCCTTGTTATCAATGCTATCGGTTCTGATTTAGTTGATATCAATTGTCTTTTATCTCACTGCCTGGATTTTTCATGTCAGCGGTGCTAACCGCTGACTGAGTACATCCAAGGAAATGGGCATCGGTTTCCGTAAAAGTGTACTTTCTGTTGGCTATCTTTGGGAGGCAGAGAAGCAAACTGCATCGGGAATGTATCTGCAGTTATGTGGTCCTCATATTATCTTCCACTCTAAACTGGCTAAAGTTATATTGTCATGGTAAGTGGTCTCTATCAAAAGTTTTAAATATTTGGTCGTCAACAAATATAAACTGATGTTGTTCAAAGTTATGGACAGTTAATCTTTTCTAGAGGAAAAATATCGTTTTAAAATAAAATTGTGGAATTGTCACATTTTAGATGAGGCACCATTGTCCGAAAAACAACTTCCATCGTATATCATTAGTTGCAACAACCATCTTGTTGCCACTAACTGCGAGGTGTCGAGATTAAAAGTATTAAAACTTTCGAACTTGAATGGTAATTAGGCTATTTCTGTACCACAAGTGTGCTGCTTTGTGTGCTAAATGGCTTTGAACAAAATCTACAAAACTGACATTCTGTAACCCGACGCCTAATAAACACAATGGCAGTTTTTTTCGGTTCCTCGTTTGAGTTTGTTTTGTTAACAGTTTGTGATTTTTTTAGCAGTCTGTGTCCTTGTGGACCTCCGATGCTAAATAGATAACATTAAACTGAATTAAATGCACTCGACATTATCAGCAAGTAAGCATTATGAACAGCAGGATGAACTCAAGCCCCTTTGTGATCTTTATACTTTGGTACATTGAATGTAACTGAATCAGCTGACTGATACGCTTAACTTAATCTGTTTGACCTCCCATTTCCAATTCCTTATCCAACTTTGGATAGCGCATTATCTAGATCCACTGGCTTGAAGTTCTAAAGTTGGCCGAGCCTTGTTGATGCTGGCAAAATCCATGGCAATTTCTTGACATTTTGCTGTTCTTGCAACACAACATGTTGACACAAGCTGGTGTAGTTGATTCTTTGCCTTGCACATGCTTTCTTATTTTGTTTCCGCAAGGGCAAGGAATTTGTTTTGAGAATTCATGAATGCCTGCAAATGTGTAAATTATTTTGAAGGGCTACCCTTGTAGTAAAGGGGTGCGATGCGATTGTCCCAATTGAACTACCTTGGCTCTGGTTTCTGCAACAAAGTAACACTTGAGAAATGTTGACATTTGCAGTGTCATTTGGGAAGTTGTGCCACTGTTTGGTGTAGGCAGGTTGTTACTCTGCCAACTAAGCTATAGATTGTCTGTTCCGAACACTGTGATGTTTGTGCAAGTGTGGAATAAAAACCTCTTGAATACAAATTAGGTTTTATAACATAACTCTGCAGAACAGAACAGGCTTATCGCCCTCTAGCCATGGTTACAGCCGGTACCCAACAGACACCATGTAAGTTACTCAACTGGATGAGCGGCCCATATTCTACAACTGCATGCTGAGAACAGAAACTTGTGTCCTGTCTGTGGGGTGTTATGTAACCAAGGTAGTTTTTCAAGGTCAAGGAGGTACACACAACTTGGGGATTCAGCTATTTTGCATGACACTGGGCCCTCTTTCAATTTCAGTTATTGACTTTGCACCTTCTTTTAATTTATCTTGCCTGGACAGTTCTGTTAAATTTAGTTGAGACAATCATTGTTTGGTACAGAAGCTCCTTTTGGTGTCTGCACTAATTAATTTTGATGGCAGGAGTTCCTTCGTATGAAGCACTTCCCCATCCAAATTTATGTCTCATTTCAAGTGAAGGGGCGATTACCAAGTCCCCAGCACAGTTATTGATAGCAATTGTACAAAACACCTGCAAACAATTAGACCTTGTGGAATCTTCCATGAAACCAAAACTATTCAGTCTAGTTTTTAGAGAAGGTAAGGACAGTACAGGAAATGTAGATTAACAAATCCAGCAAAATCCTTTTAGTTACAGACAAGTGGCTCTGAATATTGATTGACCAGTGTTGGTACATTGGCAAAAATTTGGATCAGAATGAATACTACTTTAATTTATTATGCAGATTTCACTCATTCCAGCGACGATTCATTTGAACCAAAAGATTTTGTAAAATGTTAGTAACAAGCTCTAAATTTCACCAAAATTCCTGAGATAGTCTGCTTAAAACCCTCCACATCAGGACATTCCCTTTGTCAGCCTATGGTTGGCTGTTAGTGCAGAAGTAGCCTAAGTGGTCTAGCATGGTTCCACCCTCTTTAAATTTTGAGAAATGGAGACCCTGCTACAGACAACACAATAAATTCCTTTATGAGGCAGTTGTGTTATAAGGTACATTTAAATTTTGAGAAATGGAGACCCTGCTACAGACAACACAATAAATTCCTTTATGAGGCAGTTGTGTTATAAGGTACATAACTGTCACCCTTTGTGTAGTCCGTGCTTGTTTAATTAAATAACCTTTTAACCATTTTCAACCATAAACATCTTTTTTGATCCCCTGTGTCATTTCTATATGGGTGCGTATCGTCGTCATCTCCTGGGTGTACGGCATGTGGTGCTGTATCTCCTAAGCCACTCGCAGATGACAACAAATTTCAGACCGACTCAACTACCACTGTGCCCCTAGTGGCATTTTTAGGATTTTACATTTGTGAAATTTATGATGTTGTTTTCCCAACAGCGCTGTAACGAGGACTTCTGATTTATTACAACTCCATGTACCTTTCCCATTTATTGGCGACGTCGGTGTTACCACACCCCTTAGTTCTCTGATTTAAACACCAGGTGGCGTATTAGAATCATATTCTCGAAGTAATGGATTCATGATTAATACGTATTTCGCCTTTTGCGATGATTCACGACTGATCAGTACTGTTCGCTGTGTTGGTGGCAAAGTCCTGATTAACTAATACCGACTTTGTATAAAACTGGGGCCACCCTCCAAACGCTCTGATTGACATATACTACTGGTATTTTGCTCAACAAGTGGTGGTGGCAAAATATCAGGATTTATTTATTACCACTACACATTCCTGAATATTGTGATTCAGTGGGAAATGGACTTGTGTCATGTGGGCTGTTTTCAGTTTCAATGTCTGGCCTGAATTTTCTCTACCAGCATTTGATAAGATTCAATGCAATCACTCGTTTACCACTTGCAATGGATGGGAGTTCTGCACCCTGACCCGTTGTTGTGATGATAAGCTTGCTTTTCAATTAAAATAATGTTTTTTTCTGAAAGACCAGTGCTTCTGAGTTTCTGAGAGAGCACCGGCTGAATTAATTTCCATGATAAAGTCAAAAAAGCAGAATTGATTCTGTTTTTTTTTTGAAAAATGTGTCTGTGGTGTAGTATTTGTTAGTTACTCACTTTTTCACCTGAGATGAGCAATTTTTTAAAAAGTTACTCATCGCCTGGCAAATTATGGCATTACAAACCTTGGTTTCCCTTGTCTACGTTTGTATAGCTTTCCAAAGACCGCAAAATCTGAAATTGATACGAGTGGACTTTTTTTAGTCGGTGAGCACATGTCTCCAGTGGATGTATAGATCAGAACCAGCTTTGCTTTTTTTGGCCTAACCAAAACCAGGTATCTGTATTTTTACTAAATGTTACATAAAAACAGTTACTTTCCCCTTAAGCAATTTGCCTTGCCCCTTTCCCCTCGTAGCTTCTGACATCTGCCAGAGAGTGATGCACCTAAACATTGGTACATGTACATCTACTCGTTTTTGCAATTAGTTAGGTTCAAGGGTTCTAGACATTTCATCTTTCCGAGCTAAGTATCAAATTTACGACACCACTGGGACTTTCAGAAGGGAGATATTAGCAAGACTGAAATGAAACTTGTATCTGAACCACTTTAAATTGGCATTTAAGCTACACGTTTTTGAATCAGAGCTTGAAATCTTGAGTCTTCATCAAGTGCAACCTTGAAATAAACACTCTGCCTGAACCATAATAATACTTGAGCACGCAAGAATAGACATTGATCTTGAGTTAGTAAGTATTAAAGTTCAACGGAAAATGTCATAACTAATTTTGAAATTGATTTCGAGTTCAAGGATAAGGTTCCCAGGCACATGTCATGATATTGACAAAAGTTGTCTCCCGCAAATCGAACAGCGATGTTACAACTTTCCCTACCTGATCAGAGTAGGACAAGTGCCCATGTGGGCAAACATAAGAATCACTGTTAAGATGAGAGATATACAGCTTAGTTCATGCAGTGTCTTTACTCTTCATGTGAGCTGAGTGACTTCAGGGCTAATATGATGACCTACACCTCACCAATGAGACCTCAAATTTTGTTTGGTGACCTATTAAAAATCCCATGTAGCCTCAAAGTCACCATGCAAACATCTGAGCACGTGCTCAAACTACTACAGGAAGTAAAGATGTAAATAGACAGTTTCGAAATTGCTGGGTGAGGCAAGTCTGACTAGAATGTTGGGTGGATGGCAGGTAATTGAGTGTTACGGAGGTCCAGGTGAAAACTTTTGATTTTCCGTTTGACTAGAAAGCCAAGATCTCGACTGTCTTGCCTAACAAAACGTTTGCCAAGTTTGTCAGTTCTTTGATTCAGGTATCCTTAACTTTCATTTTACGTTGCTGCCAACTGTGCGGCGTTTTTGACGGCCAGGACTTTTGTACCCCCCACGTATACACAGATTACGTGTTTTGGCGACCTCATTTCTCATTTTTGATGAATGGGAATTTTGTGGAGTTGAAGGTATGCTAAAGTTCGAGCTCTAAACTGTCTTTATAATTTCCACTTTGACATCAGTGGCCACTGGGGTATAACCAAACTCATGGTCTCTTCATGAACTAAGTGCCCTTTACACTTACAAAGTTGACACGGATCAGCTGACACGGAACAAGTTGTTCCAGTGTGTAAATGGACTGACACAGCGCAAATTGACAAGGCGGTGACAAATTCTTGCCATCCGTTTGTAAGGTAGAGTAATTTGCGCTCGAACATCTTGCGTCGTGTCAATTATAAGTCTAAAAGTGAAACTGCAGTAAGGCGGAAATTATCATCTCTACTGCGCTTGTGCAATGACCTACGTACGGGTTCTTTGTCTCTGCAACTCTCGTCATTTGTAAACCTGTGCGATCCAGTCTCTCCAGCCTTTAATTTCCGTCTTGCCATGGTTAGTGAGTTGTGTGTATAAATGGCCGCTTGGCACTTGTCAATTTGCTCCGTGTCAGTTGCGCCGGGCCAAAAGTTGATATCTAAACGGGACTCTTAGAGACTACAACACCTATTGCCTATTGCGACACCTCTCATGTCGGTCAACAATTTTGCCATGTAGTGCCACCTTCTAACTTTACCTTGTGGTCTTACAAAGCAAACATTAGATATGTGACCTTGCGCAATAAGATTCAAGGTTGCATATATCACGAAAGCAGTGTTCACACGTTTTATGTTGAAATGGTTTTAAATTTGTCGTGTGGAAGCAAACTTACTTTGTTCGAGGCTTGAACCATTTTGAAATGAAGTAGTGGGGTTTATCTGGGTTAGAGTTAAGTTATGTAGGACCCTCGAGAAATGCCCATTATTGGCAATCTTTGGAACGTCATATCTCAGAAATAGCTGATCGGATTTATACAAAATTTTCAGATACCATACATTATGCGCTGTTCTCAAAAACGCTACCGTATTCGCCGTAATAACCGCCCAGGGCGCTTAGAAAAGTTCGGTTCAGGGGGCGCTTATAGGGGCATGGGCGGTTGTTACGGCGAATATGGTATTAGGAATTGTAACAAAACTTTAAAACAATTGAGTCAGTTTTCCTGCCTTAAAGTGCAGTTGTCTCACTAGTGTTTATGTAGGGAACCTGCTGGGGAATACTAGTAAGTTGCACCCAGGCAGTTTTCTGTCAGAACACAATGCAAATCAGCATTCAGAATATAGCTTTCTCTGTTGGGAAAGTAGATTCATTATGTGTAGTATATTCTGTTAAGGAAAGCTGACAGTTTGTAACACTCGTTGATACTGTTTGTACTGAACTGCTACTTCCTGTCAAACTGCATTTGGCCATACATACCAGCTAAGATTTACATGTTATCATCAAAACATGGATGATGTATTGATCAAGGAGTTTGTTGCTTTATTGTGAAATATCCAGCCAGATGGTGACAAGGATGAAAATGCTATTTAATTTCTGCTTATTACTGTCTTCTCATTTCCTTGTGTGAAAAAAATATTCACAGTGCCTCTTGAGTATTTACTAATGTAATCGGATGTGGTCATGCACATTAACCAATAGATGTGCTTTAATCATAAATCATTAATTCCCGTGCCAATTGTCCGCACACTCATTCTTACAATGGCGTCTCTGCAGGTAAATATTTGATCTCCATGGCAGTACGCGCAATACGCGTTGATGAATATGTTTGTTCATAGCAAACATGAATTCACACTGGCTGGTGTTTTTTATCCCTAATACAAATTATGGTAACTAGATCGGCACCGAAATTACCCCGGAGCAAAGGCAATAATTATTTTCCATCAAATCAATAATGTAATTTTGCATCCTTTGGTCACCATTAGTGACTACATGTTAAGCTGATAATTGGTAGTGAGGATACTTCTACATGGTTTTAAAGACTTAATTTTCATAATTTCCATATTGAATTTTCTAATTCTTCCTGCTCTGACTAACAAGTCACCCTATTTTTACTTGAGACGACCAAACACGTTGCACACTTCGTATCAACTTTCTGATTTCATGCAACCTTATCAAATTTCTTGATGGGTCTCGAAGGTTCAAAAGTGCGTCACTTATTGTTTTATGAAACTGTAAATTTATGAAACTAGAAACTGAAGTAATTTGTAAAATAAAAGTAAACTTGTACTTCCTTCTGTGGGTGGATTAAGGCTAGGATACAACATTCTGAATCCTAGGTTAAGGTAAACTACTTGTACAAGGATGTTCAAGTCCTATTGTTCTAACATTTTACTGGGACTAGAGTGACAAATGACAAACTGGTGTTGATGTAAAATTGTGCTGGTGTACATCCTACAGAAGCATAGCATTGTGGGTAAATACTGGTGAATCAGAGGGTTCATGTATGAAGCGATTTGTTGCTGAACTATTCCAACTCGACCCAATTTAAAAGATTGAAGGCCGTGTAAACGATTCTTAAGGGCCATGTCGCACCAAGATGATCTTGGTACGATCTTGAAAACGTACAAAACCAAGTGGGAATGGGCATAACATACAATCGGAATACGGACCCTCTGGACTGACACATTCAAGACACATTTTTCCACCTGTCCTCGGTCCGTTTCCATGGACTGAGTTTGATGTGATCAGGACCCCAACGCTGGTCACCTTGTGCCTAATCAGTTTGTTACATGTCTTAGCAGAAATAAATATTTGCTCTTCAAGATGCTGTCTTTAACCTTACCTACAGATGGAGGTCACATATTGATCCCCCAGTGCCACTGGTTTGTGTGTTTGTGTATGTGTGTGAGCTTTGCTGGGATAATCATTTCCTGGGTGAAGCCATGCAGAATGGCTTGCTGAACTGTATGACTGGTGAACTAATTTAGTGTCAATACACACTTCAGCTTGCAGCAGCTAAGTCAAAATGAAAACATGAACCTGTTATGGGTTCCATTGCTGCTATTGAAGAGACTTGCCTTGGGCACTCTATGTCTTTAGTCTTGTGTGACAACTATAGGAGATCATTCACACATTTCACATTTAGACCTGGGTGTTATGAGAGACTCCACTGCATTAAAGGCTGTGTATGACCCTAGAAAAATGTCCAAATTAGGCTAACTTTGGAACAACATGTCTCAGAAATAACTGATTGGATTGACATGAAACTTGTAGACGTTATGCTTTATGCATTTTCTCCAAAATGTTCTCAGGATTTGTTTTAAAATGCTTCACTTTTACATGAAGGTCTATCAAAAATAAGACTCGTGATTTTCACGCAAAATATCAAAAGTTGCATGAAACGAAAACAAAATATATTAGAAAACTAGCAGCATTTTTGAGGTCTCATCTCGAACCTGTATATCAAATAAAATTTGGTCATGTCACTGATACAACCGCTATGCTATCATTGTACTTTCTCTTTTGCTAGTTTTCTATGAACACGGCCACTAGACCCAATTAATGGCAGATTGGTAAAAAGTAAAACACTAAATTCTGCAGGATTTCTTCTGCTCTTATTGCTTTAAAAATAAATAGTTTTGTAGATAACTGGCAAAATACACGGACCTGGCTGAAGGCTTTTTGTAGATCAGTAGTGTGTTTTACTTGATCACAATTTATTTGCCAACTATGTCAGTCATTCTGACTAAGGTGAATTTTGCATGGTATTTACATGACTCCAGTGAATGACATTGGCATAAACAATTTTTGCCAAGTTCTGGTCACATTATCTTTTGTTCGTGTATATTTTTTTCCAATGAGCACAAATTAAAACATGTTTTCTTTTTTTCTCGATTCATGCTGAACACCGTTTTCACAGTGTGCCATTTAGAGACATCAATCCGACTTGTGTACAATTCTTATAACACTGTAGATGAACAATTATTAGTGTAAATTTGGCTATCACTACATCAAGAACATGTGGACATTTAGCTCTGACTTGTGTTACGCGCACAAGTGAGTGTACAAATTATAGTATTCGACCCTAATCCAACTAGCACTGCCCATCAGCTTAAGTTACGCTAATGTTTGTGTTAAGTTGGTCCTAGATATTTCACTTTGTTGCAAATTAAGTTAATGCCCACCCCCAATTTTTCAAAATTTTTGTTTGTAACGCCTAGCCTCGGCTTAATGAAGAACCACTGAATAATGTCAACATTTGGCTACCATGTGACTATCAGTCGTTTCTCAGGTATGGCTGACCATGTTCTTATAAAACTTTCATGTTGGCCTAGTGTGTGCTCGATACACTGTTCTCCAAAATACTGTTGGGAATTGTTGAACTAAAACATTCCACTTTTGCATGAGGACTATCTAAAATATTGATATCACACCAAATGTTATTGATACTGTTGTCTTGTTTGAACGTACCTTGATAAATTTTATTAAAAAGACAAGTTAATGGCAGGTGGGTTTTAAATTAAAAGTTAAAATTCCCGGGATTTCTACTTCCAGAAAATGTACACTTTTCCTCGATTACATTTTAGGCTATATGTACTCGGACTTGTCGATACGGTTTTATGCAACTTTAATGCTCAACCCTTGGTTTTTGAGTTTTGAAATTTAAATTTCCTTGGCATTAACCAGAACTAGCATGGTCAATAGAAACACCAGACACATTCATTTCATCGATGTTTAGAATTATGGACTAGCTCTCAAGCCATAGTCCCATTAAACATGAAATTCACGAAACGTCAAATCACTCGAACTCAAAAAGCATTTGCTGTCGTGTTATAATCTGTCCATTTGAAAGGTGTTTCATGGCAAAAATGAAGGTAAATGGACCCAAACCTTGATCTTTACATGCATATCTGTCTTATCCACACTTGTGTGCTTTTTGTAGCCCTTTGCCAAGTCTATGAAGATGAAACCAAACGATACAAAGAAACTTCCCGAGAGTCTATGGAAAGTGATCGTCTACTGTATTCTGTGGGGCCTTAGCACATTCATTCTGTTTGGCAGCGGACATCATAGCGACATATTTACTCATCCGTTAGGCATTTGGGAAGGTATGTATAGTGCTCTCAAGAACTGAAGCTGATGTCAATCGTAGACTGTTGGCGAATAGTTGTTACTCGTTGTTCTTTGAGGAATGGGTATTTTTCAGCAATACCTATCATAAGCTGATATAAATAATTATTCATGGAATCCTATGTATATTGCCAAATTATGAATGATTCAAGTGCACATACCTTAATGACGGAGAATAAAGGGTTCAAGCTTAGTGCTAAGGAGGCTTTCTGTTGGGAATCCCTCCTTGAACCAGTCTGGTGGAACTAGGTTCATTTCCAAAACCTGCTGGAGAGCATTGCGATTACTCACCAACAGGTGGCACCGGTACAGCTACACGGAAAAGGTGGGAAGAACCTGGACAGCCACTCCATCATGTTCCGTAGAAGGGTACATTTGTGTTCCCGGTGACGTTAACTTTTATTAAGGCACTGCCGGTTGAACCACTTATAATTCGACTGAATAACTGTAATAGTGTGTGTAGTGGTATTAGGTTCAGTGTAAATATTCCCATGTCTCTTCTTCTTTCCAGACTGGCATCCTGGTATGAGTATGTGCCGCGCGATATACATACTCTACATGGCGCAGCTCAGTTTCTACCTCCACTCTGTCTACGGCACATTGTTCATGGACGAGTGGCGCAAGGACTCTCCAATCATGATCTTCCATCATTTTCTCACCATGTCACTCATTGGGTTTTCTTACATCATGAGGTAAGACTTGGCACGCTCTTCATTTGTCGTCTACTTATGTCAGCTCTTCATCTGTCGTCTGCATGCTATTCCTTTGTCGTCTGCACGCTCTTCATTTGTCGTCTGCTTATGGCAGGCTCTTCATTTGTCGTCTGCTTATGGCAGGGATGATTTTAGGAGTGTGCCCTGCATTCATTGATTCGTATAAAATTCCATCGATGCACTGTGATTGCTTAACTCGAGCCAACAGGTGCATCGTCGCTATCGTGCACGTTTTGTCTTGAACAATACGTATTCAAATTCTAACTCAATGACAATTCAGAGCAGCTGAGCTGATCAAACTGATTTCAGTGATCAGAACACATTGTTAGCGTTATGGGGTCCAGCTTACTTTAAAAGTGCAGATTTTAACTGTGGATGTATGTTTAGTTAATTTGAATCGCTAATGATTGCGTAACGTACTGAATCTTAGTAGCAAACAAAATCATATTAAAGTGCTTTGCCCGCCTGAATGAATCGGATTCGAAAAACAGCAAAAAATACTTATGTTATCTACAGGTCTTCCAAATTGGCCAATAGATTTGAGGCCCTGTGCCCTTCGGGTCAACAAGTGTAACTTTTGATTTGGAGCTCTATTCTGTTTTGTGGTTGTAAAACTAATCTCAACTTGTTCGGTATTGAGTTAGATGTGATTTTTGAACTTGGGAAGAACTGACTGTGTATGCTAATGCTTGAAATCCTACTCTGTACATAAAATGACCTACCTGGTCATGCCGACTTCTTGAGCTTGGTCTCACACAGTAATGAATTATCCGGTCTTTGCAAACCTTGAAATCACTTTCAACCTGAGTAAGGAACAAGATGACACCATTTTTAAGGGTAAGGGGACCTCAATCCCTTGATTTTGGGGCTGAATATCGACCCCATTCTCCTTTGAAAAATATTGAAAAACCACGCAAAATTCCCCTCACGAGGCCCAAAAATTCCCCTTAAGTGATTGCAAAATTCCTTTTGAGATTCGAAACACTTGTAACTCACTCACATGGGTGACAATTTGAAAGAGTACAAGATGTTAGTTTTAGCTTCTTGCGGTAGAGCCTATGAGGGTTTGCGACAGGTTTGGGTGCTATTGATGATGATCGGGAGGTAGTATTTCCCCTCACCCCAAAAATTCCCGTCAGAAGGCACAGGTACCTTTTCCCTCGGATGAACGAGGGCCTTGGAGTAAGTGCCCTAAGTAGTTTTGTTACGTTAGATGTGCTGTAGTACCTCGCTGTAGTACCTCACTGTAGTACCTCACTGTAGTACCTCGCTGTAGTACCTCGCTGTAGTACCTCACTGTAGTACCTCGCTATAGTACCTTAAATCCAGCTTCAAAGTGAGCTAATGAGACCAGGAGTTTGTGCACTGATTGACACAAACTTCGATCTACTCTCCTTCCTTCCCCATTCGATAGAACTTTTGAGGGGCCCTTGTGGTGACTAGACTGAGGCTTCTGTTTTATACAGTCCCCTAAGCGCTGAATGAAATGCTCACATGTATTTGTTCTAGGTATCATAAGGTTGGTGTCCTTGTTTTATTCGTCCATGACATCACAGACATCTTGCTGGAGTTTACAAAGTGTAACGTCTATTTAAAGAACAGAAACGGCAAGTACTACCCATTCCATGACCACCTGTCGACAGTAGGCTTCGCTTGCTTCGCACTGGCTTGGTGAGTTTGGTGGAAAGTGTTTTTCAAAAACATCTTGAGCTGCACGTTGCCCTATTTAGCTGGCTAAAATGGAAGTCAAATTAAGGCCTTTTACTCTCATAAAATTGGTCTCTTAATATTCCTTGCCATGATAGGATTGTATTTGTGTTACCAGCTCAAGTCATAGTCATATATAACATTATTGTCTAGTAACTGAATTGATGATTGTACCTGGGCAACATTGTTAATAACAATTTGCCTTTCAAAACAACTAATGACAATCCTACATTAAATGCATTGGTCATGCTAATTTTTATACAATTGGATAGCTTGAAAAAGTTCTAAACAGAGGCTGGATACATTCGCTATTCTCAGTTAGTTCTAAACTACATAAAACAATTAGTGTTTGCTTCTTTGCTTTTTATTTCCTGAAAACCTAGAAAGTGGACGAGTTCAGTAGGAATCATGGCATTTTGATATGCGTCTAACGATTTTTGTCCTATTGTGAGAGATCTCAGTTTAAAAAAAAACATGAAAAGCGGATAACTTTCTGACGTGCTGGCAGATATGTCTAGGGGTGGAAATCATTTTGTCATTCATCATGTGGATCATTTTGAAATGTCAACCTGCTTCAGTTGGGGAATGAAATGGAGATGGGCCTCGGGTACAGAAATTTTCTAAGCATTTTAGACGTAAGTACTGATTATACCAGTGGTAATTGAATCACTGAAAGACACCCTAAACAGTTAAGCTCACTCCATTGTTTCTAAAATCATGAACCTGTACCAGTGGAATCACCCATTTAGTGACTTTCGTTTTCTGACTGGTGTTTTTTTCTTGAAACTGTGTTCTCTCACTGTTGGGCAAAAATTCCAAATTTATATACAAAATTGTCGGGAATTATGTATTGATCACAAATTTGTATAAATTCGTGCATTTTCTGTATTTCCTGGAAATTAAATACATGTAATTCATAATACATTTACTGTTTGAGTGATATTGTGTTGAACCTAATGTTGAATAGTACATTTGGTGAATCTGCCATTGTAGGCAAGCAAGATCTACTCATTTCAGTTAAGACGATACCGTAGCGTGGGAACGTTTTTGGCGAGAAAAATCATTCCTTTAGCTGTTTTTAAACTTCAATAGAACCACCACTGCACTGTATCTATAGCTATGATTGTCTAAGCCTTATCAACTCTTTTTCTCTCGAGCAGGTACGTGTTCCGGCTCTATTGGTACCCTCTCAAGGTTCTGTACTCGTGTGCCTATGGCCCCATGGTGTTTGCACCAATGGGGAACAACACTCCTACCTTCATGGCCTTCAATGGCATGCTTATCATTCTGCAAATTCTTAACATCTACTGGTTCACCGTAAGTACTCGCACACATTTCAGTTTCGATAATTTCCCAGTTAATCTACCTTTTTTCAAAACATTAACTTATGGTTTGGATTTTCGCTTACCACAATCTTCAAAATCCATCTTAGAGATGCTATGTCTCATTAAAACCGTGCTCATTTAAATTTGTAGCAAGCACCACCTAGTGACTTCCTGGAGAACTGTGTATAAGTGTAATCAGGAAAGAACACTTTGTAAATAAGTTGGGTTTTAAAGAAAACATCACGAGTGGTGCACTTAAATACAACTCTAGTAATTCCAAACATTACGCAAGCGTTATTTGATAGTGAAATAAACAAGTAACAAAAAGTATGACTTCTTTCATTTGAGTAAGGATGAAATATTATTCATTTACACGACAGTAATGGTAATTGGTTCTCGGATGGTTTCCGGCACACTGGAGGGCTCGGGGTTGTTTGTAAAGTAGTACTTCTTTTGCATATTCACAACGAGACCATGCATTTTAAACCATTTTATATTCACTAAAGTCTGATTAGAAGTGATTTCTTCACTGGAAAAGAACTGGCCAATTGTTATTAACTGAGAGTGGTCTCATTAAGTTGGTTTGACGTTGTGTGGTATTTATGCAGTGAGCGTGACTGTTCCTTTTGAGCCCAGAAATCACTTCCATTGAGAATCAGGAAAAGATTAAGCCCACAGGGCACTTTTGGAAGTCCCTAGTACAGACAGCAGTGCTCAGGATCTAATCTTTGTACACGGAATCGAACATTTTTGCTTTAACACAAACTCGAGTAGTTTGGTTTGTTCACCCAAACTCAATCTAACTGAACTCCTCTTACCTACAGAGAACCCAGACTATTGGAATAACTGGGAGCATGTGTTTCATGGTCTGATCTTGGCTGATTTTTGATGAATAATTCCGTCCTCTGTCAGTTTACTTCCTGTTGTAATTTGAGCGCGTTTGATGTGTGCTAACTGTGGTGGCAAAAATTGAATTAATTAAAGTTTGCCATGAATTTTGAAGCAAATTTCAAGTGAATGATTGTCAAACTGTGCTACTTGCTGTGTCAACTTCCGTGGTGACTCGAGATTTTCCCATGTCTCCAAACACAATCTGAAGTCTCACTGGTGAGCAGCAGGTCACCAAATCGAGACTGTTCGGAATACAAAGATTAGACCCACAACCAGGACTTCTGTCTCCATTATATTTTAAGTAATGAAAGTGGCTTTTTTGAATTTTCAGTACATCGTTGTGTTTCTGTTCAATGTATTGACGGGTCGTATGAAGGACATTGAAGACGTACGCGAGTTAGACGTGGACGATAAGATCAAGTCAGGCAAGACAAATATGGATGGCGTTCTCCCAGACAGCAACGGGTACGTACTTTGGTGGCCTGGGGGAACAGTTGCAAATAAGGAGGATAGGGATAGGTACTGCTAGAGTTTTGAAATGGAATTACCTTCTGTGAATGCTTGACCATTTTTGTGTGGAAAAATTGCTGCAACTGGGAAAATTGGTGAATGAGATATACGTGCCTGCAAGTTGTTGACATCCTGATCATCACAATATTTTGGTAAAAGGGTATTTGGGAATTCTGGATTGTACTATGTCATGATCTACTTGGGTAAGACAATTGATAATAGAAACGACTTGGACACTTTTTGCGCAGTCAAGTGAGAAGTCACGATTTGCTTTTTGTTCAGTTTAATGCGTTATGACATTCCAGACTGGCGTTCAGTAATGCTGTTCACATGACCCACGGTGAAAAAATCCTCAGTTGTGCAACAGAAATCATGAACATTGTGGGTGCTTAGGTATCGTTTGCTCTTGTATTTCATCATTAGAGTGTCCGTATCCGATCACTTGTTGGCAGTCATTCCATAAGCGGATCTAGGGGGGTCACGGGGGTGCGGACACCGTTTTTCCCTTGATCTTAGTGATCTTATATCTAGAATTTTCAAATTGTTGATTTGGACCCCCCTTTTTAAAAAAGTCCTTGATCCGCCCCTCCCCCCCTTTAAAATATCCTGGATCCGCCCCTGCATTTTGCGTAAGTACAGCTGTGAGCAAAACATCAGCACGTTGCTGTATTGAACCCGCTCTGGTGCATAGCCAGAAAGAATCCAAAACTACCACAGGTGATATCGGAGACGACAAAACACCCCTGGATGCCACGGAGTTGGAGGATTTTGAGTTCTCGTTACCTGGTTATATATCGTGATTTGTGGGATATTCAACGATTTTAAAAACTGAACAGGAGCTGTGGCTGTTGATTTTACTCCTTTCTGAAATATTCTAAGCGCTGCAATGTTAGCTTTGTGCAGAATTTTTGGAATGCTTAAAATGGTGGTCATCCTACACTTAAAGCTGCATTCTGTCCCTGGTTAGTTGTCAGTGTTGAATTTTTAAGCCAAGCGCTTTGGGAGTTAAAAACATTACCTTTTTCCTACGATCTTGAATTGTTGCCAGGTTAGTTGGCAATTCATGTCGCACACAATGCTTACATTCACTCTTGTTATATTCGCAATTTTATGGTTGACTAACCCCAATTAAATTTGAGGCATTTTGTTGAGTCGCTGATAATATCAATGCTCTTCTTGATTATGAAAGTAGAATCTTATCACTGTATCGTATATTATGTGACAGTTTTTTAGGGTAAAATGCCAATTCGATTCTCATTTTTTAGCCACCTAAATGGGGCGAAATGCAGCTTTAAAGTTACTTCTGATTAGTTGCATCAAACTTCCATGTTGCTTGGATTTAAAGGTACGTTTACCAATGTTTTTTCTCATTCAGTCTGTCCTTTCATTGCAGAGCTAACTTTACCCCAAGACGATCAACGAGAAACAAAGACAAGAAGAGAGACTAAGTACCCTCAGGCATGTTTCTGCGTCACCTCATGAGACACTATTCAGGAGCATGGATATATGTGGCCGGTTGCATGAAACAGACCCAAAATAGGGACTCGACTATAAGTTCTTAAATCTTCAGCGTATTTGTGGGCTTGTGAAAACACCGACTGTCCTTTCTTATGCTGTTTGAGTCTCATTACTGAGTCAATTTTTGACTTTGTTACAAAATCGAAAGTAAACTCTACGATGAATTCTCAATATTATTGAAAATAAGTAGGGATTTTTCATGCAACGCTCCTCAGTTAAGGACTAAGTCCCTGTAATTATTTAAACTGAATTATGAGCTCAGTTTTCAGTTATATTATTAGAAAATGCAGTTGGGCAAAGAAGAGCTCATAATAAAGATAAAAATGATAGAACAAATACTACGCCTGTGAGTACATAATGAATCAAATACGCAAACGATTTAGGGAACTTAGTTGAGTCCCTATTTGGGACTGTTTCATGCAACCGGGCAATGGGTCCCTTGCATTTTTGGGAACTTGACAACATGGTGAAGTTCAAGAAACTGCTGATTGCTTATCAATAAGCTTGGAGGATAATGTCGAAATGGAATGCAAATTAGGGTCTTGCAGAACAATGAGTTAATTGGCAGCATGTGATATGGTTTTCTTGTGTTGTGTTTTGTGGTGTGGAATACTTTGTTGACATAAATGGTCCATCTGTTTATGTTTTTGAATATTTTCCAGTGTGTTGAATTCATAGCATTTTTCCTCCATTTGTAAGTAATCTGGAATGTTTGTCGGATGATAGTTTCTTCCCATTTTCAGCCTACTCAGTCATATGTGTAGTCTACTATATATTGCAATATTTTAAGTGATTACGAACGCCATTTTCTTTGAGAAGCAACGGCACCGTCCTCTAAGTAACTATGTCTAGTTGTTGACTTGTATTGTGGCTCTGGTCTGTAGCACTAGTAAACTCGAAATGAAAATCAGTTACATTCTGATTCCATTTTTTTTTTTACGAAAATTCATGATTTTGCGAAGGACTGGTCACTGGTCACTTAAAGCGAGGTATTAAAATATGATGATGTTGTCAAATCATAGTTAATGGTGTTGGTAGGTACTTATATAAATATCTCAGAAGGGGGCATAGTCTCACTGCTTGTGCCATAATACCAGAACATCTCATTTGTTGGCGTCTGACTCTTGAAACATTAGACATAAAACATTCCGTTGTGTAAATGCTTGATTCAGTTTATAGGCGAAGCTTTGTGAAAAATTACAATTGTGTTGTTGGAGTTCGGGTAATTCATTGTTACCATCTTGTGATGAATCAGTGGTTTTTGTCAAGAATTAACTGTTTTCGAGTCAGTGGTCTCTCATCAACGTACCAAACAATTGATTGTATACAATGGATCCGCACTGCAATGAACTTTGCCAGGACTCGCAAAAACATTCGTTTTGATCGAAGTTTGCTGTAACCAAAACAGCTTGTATACTGCACAGCTGGGTCAGAACTTGTGATGAGAAAAGGATTATTGTAGATGAAACCCATTGTAATGCAGTTGAATGTCACCTCAAGACAAACATTCCTGATTTTGATATGCATATATGTATATTAGAAAGAATGGAAATTTGATTTTATTCACAACTGGTTCATTTTGTACGAATTTTCATGAAGAGTGTTGTACATATCAGGAGTTGTAGGTGTTATTGAGTTTGTGAATTTCAGAGGTTCTTTTTTACGGTTATTAAGTCAAAATTAGTCAACTTGAAACTAGTCTAGAGAGTTAGTGTTCCACTTTCAATGGCTGCAGTTAATTCAATCTCGTGTCATAAGCCAGGTTAATGAGATTCAGTGTTAAGAGAAATTAGGTCAAATCAGAAGCCGGGAGTCCCCTCATGGAAGTCATTAAATAACAGCAGGTTGACCTTGTGAGCTTTTTGAGTTGGACTCTGGTGCAGCCTCATAGTGAGACCAAGATCTCATGAGACCACTCAAAATCACGTTTTGTGAGCAAGCTCGAAACTACTTACTGAAACTAGCAAAATGGCTGTTGCTGAGGCGATTGGTCAGCAAATGTGGAACACCGAATTACGGAGAAAATTCAGTTTCTGCCGCAAGTGTCTGGTGTCTTGAGTGATGGAAAGTGCCTCAGGATTGCAGGCTGAGAAAGTACAAATTAAGATTGTCTGCTATCACCAAAAAAAAACCCACTGTAGCAATTTGCATTGCCATTGGAAACGATGGCATATTTGTTAGGTGTTCAATTGTAATGTTATTGACAAATGTTTACAAGGTGTGAATACCTTTGTGTATTAGTTGGCATATTTTAAAAAGCTCTTCTTTTTTCTGCTTGCACGAAATCACCATTATGCTTGAAGACGAGGTGTTGTGTACAAACTGCGTGTTTGTAATGCCACACTGTCACGTTTACGCTGTTAAGATTGATGGTAAAACCAGGTATTGTGTTCTAAACAACAATGCACAGCTATCATTTTTTGCAGCACCACTAAAGCATTCAAGTAGTGAATAGTCTTCTGGATATAGACAATTTCTAAATGTGTAATTTACGTTAAACATGTTGTTATATGGGATTTTAGTTTTTCACTGAACTGAATTTTACATGAACAACAGTTTCATGCGTCATCTCATGCATTTGTTTGTCCGTGTGAGCCAACTTGTCTGCATCGTTGTGAAGTACCTGACAGTAGCTCTAGTCACAACTGTTTCCCTTCTTTTCGATTTTACATTTGATGAACTCATCTAGGATGTACTAGATTCTACAGTTTCTTACCTGGCAATGTTCTAAATGTGATCATTTAATCGGTTTTTGAGTAGGTGTATTTTGCAACTTTAATCAGGTTCCAGAGTAGTTCCTTTTGTGATCAACTTTGTGGGAGGCTTGCTTTTTTGTAAAAGTGCTTTTTCTGTTACTAAATAAATGAGACAATAAAAGGCTTGTTATTGAGGGGCGACAGCATATCAATGAACGAAGACACAAAATGTTCGTTATAAACGCAGTTCCGTGTGTCATTGCCATGTGACAGAATGATGCTTTCGTAAGGCATGGTGCAAAGACCTATGATGTGCTCAACAAGCTGCCTAAAGTGCTAGTAAGATAGCCACACAGAAGCACTTCCCGGGAAAAAGGAAAAGTGGTCAGCAAAATATGCCACTTGGGCTAGTTCACTAAAATGTCCACGCCTTGGCGAAAGGTATGTGCTTTGCTTACTTGCACTTGAGGTTGCTGTACCAAGCTCTACATCCATGCCATGCCTTAGTTGGGAAACCAATTATTGGATATCTATATTCATTGCACAGTGCTAATGAAATTTACATCCTTTCTGTTATTCAGACTGCGGAAAGTTGTTCACCAGGTTTGGGAGCGTTTGTGGTAAAAGGTCACGCGTGACAACCTGAATGCAAGTGCCACCAAGCTAATTTCAAGCTCCCAACTGTTGCAGGCCAAATGGTCTCGAAACGGTGGACTATTTTCTGTATGACATTAACTGAAAACACAACAACGTTCAAATTTTTAATTGCTAACAAACATCCCCATTTAATCAAAAATTATTACAATTTTCATGAACCCCTTTCAAAGCTCCATACCAAAAGCAGGGTTAGCATAGAAAACGCAAAATATTCACCAATCTGACATTTCAAAGTAACTCGTACATACGCACAACTAATCTCGTCTTAGCATACTTTGCACACAACAATACATGTATCACAACGCAGATTTTGTTTTCCACAGAGCACAGCAAACGACCAATACAGTTAATCACTTGACTTGTATGGAATCTTAAACTTTATACTAGGTTCTCTGGTGATAATTTCAAACTGTCGTATCACGCTATTTCTCTATTTATGATAAAAAAATTTGGTTGACCTTCGATGATTTTGCTTTACAAATTGTTGAGAAGGGCAAAATCAAAGCATTTGTTGCATGTCGTGTGTCACACCAAACATTTAGTCAGACACCATGTGTCATCTATTCCATCCACAGGACTCGATGTGGTACATGGAACTATTAGTATAAGTATGGTAAAAAATCAATTTGCTAAAATTACCATTTTTCTACTTTCCAGAGGCCTATTACTTGCTACAAATGTTCAAATTTTACAAAATGTTGTTTGGTGATGTACCCATTTCTTAGTCATTTTTGTAATGAAATTATTAACAAAATTAAAATTTGACTTGCCTGCAGTATTCTGTCTTAAACTTAAACATTCTCACAGCAATTAAAGCAGCCATGGGCACTTAATTACGGGGCGTGCAAAAACCAGGTACATTGCCACACATAAAGAACACCCACCACGTTTCCAGGGTCAATTTTCAAAACTGTACAAGTAACATAAAGTAGTTGTTCCAGTTAACACCCAGGAACTCAAATTGAGGAGGTAAAAAATCAAGTGGGTGGGCATTAATGGGACAACAAACCCATTCCCTGGTCAACATCCAACCTTGTATTTAGGCCACTAACTGTTACAAAATCTGTTTCATCTTGTTTCATACTCAGTTTCAAAATGATTCCTATGCTAAGAAGAACCGTCTGCTATTGGTTCAGACCAGGCCCACTGAGTTGATAGTTAGTCTCACTTGACCAGCCAGTATGGCCGTCAAAATTCCAAGCCATTTATAGCAACTACCACAATTTCAAGTCAAACAAGGGAAAAAAATGGAATGATGCTGCCTTGTATGAGCAAATACGCTTGTGAAAGAAAGAAAGTTGATATCAACACCAGAACATGGTTTGTGGCGGCTTAAAAAGAGAATCGAGGGTATTTGAAAGTGAAATTTTCAAGAATATGAGGCGGCCATTAAAGCTGAATACACATGTTGATCAGAACAGCTACAGTTGTGCATTGCCTATATACTTTTATTTTAGTCGGTCAACAGGTGTCACCATTGTTGTTTAGGTGACCAGTGCGTGTCACTGTGCTGTGATGGCTATTCTCCGACACTCCAGTTTCTGACTTTAACTGCCCTGCATCCATTCCACAATACTGGCGACGAGGATGGGATTCAAAATCCAGTAATTTATCTCTGGTGTAACTACCATCATGGTGCACACTGCACAAGTTACTTAAATTTCAATGGCTCAAATTATGGTAATCCCCATTAATGACTTAATAGCACAATGACGTGGTGACAAACAACAATGGCACCTAATGTCAATGATTGTTCAAATATATCCCAAACACCACAAACTGATTTTGTCAGAGGCTGGCATAAAGCATGAATTAAATACAACCCTGTCTTCAGATTACAATTTTAACCTCTGCAGCAATACAGGTCAAGGGTAAAATAATACAATATTAATAACCAAAACAAAAGTAGACATAATCCTAATCGAAACAAAACTTAAAAAAACACTTCATAATCGACACTACAATCACAATTAGTAAGCACCACAACATTACAAACTGCTCAGCACTACGAGATAGCGTTAAACTAACTTTCTGGTTGCACTAGAATTTGAGAGGGATCTCATTTGCACTTCCGCCTTTGCACTAGATAAGAAAAGCAACTATGTTTGAAATATACGTAACACAATTATACTGCCCTCTGCAGGCAATCACTTTTGAGCTGAAAACTTGTCCGCCATCGCATCAACAATCTGTCCAATTAGCCACTGAAAATGAACGGAGAGTATTCATCAATCACAGACTCCCAATAATAATAAAGTTAAGTCAAAATAGGTTAAGTCAAAATAGGTTAAGTCAAAATAGGTTAAGTCAAAATAGGTTAAGTCAAAATAGGTTAAGTCAAAATTACAAAAATCAAGCTAGCAGAGGTCAATCTAACCTCAGAAGCAATCACTTGATTCATCTCAATCCACAATAAATTGGGTAAATATGGGACACAAGAAACCTCTAAAACGTATTCCATACAAATAACAAACTTGAAGTGACGTGATATCTCACATGGAATGGAAGCTCACAATAATCTAGCAACTTTTCTGTGTGAAAAAGTGCTTGGGGGAAATGGAATGGACATTCATGTGAACCATAGTCTGGTGTTTTCAGTAATCAATGACACTGTTCAACTGTCTAAAAACAAAAATCGAATTAGCCCTTCTACTCTTGTATAATCTATCTCATAATAGTCCTTACCGTGATAGGATTCTATTTCCGTAACCCACAAGAATACCAAAGCCATCAACGACTCAAGAAAACGCTTCAGAGTTTATTGGGGTTGGCAAACCATAAAATTGTGAATCCAAAGCATTTTCTTGCGTGGTTGTTGGTTTCGATGTTCTTGTGGAGCACAGACATAAAATCCTTTTATGGTAAGGAATGTTATGAGATCGAATTACTGAGAGTAAAAAGACTATTCGATTTTCGCTTTTATGCAGTTAAACAGGGCCAATCTTCCATGCTAAAAACAACGCCATAGCAGATTGGAAACAAAACCCGATAGTCATTTGTTATAGATTAAGTAATAGGGCAGCATGGGTTGGTTATTGTGGGGGGAGTTATACCAAGAGTAACTCACTTCAGCTGCCCTCTTGTCGGGCACATGAACGATCTTGCCTGTTGTACTCCCCTTGAACAAGGATCCGAATCCCTTCTTCTGCCGCTCCTGTGAAAACAGCGAATTGCCAATGAAGTTAATTGCTCTGTCTCTGACATGTACACAGGCTCTGGCAGCAACATGTCACTGGAACTAATCAACCAGTCGCCTGAACCCAAAGTTTGCCATTGAGCCTTCATGACTACAAAACCCTTCACGTCATGGAAATTAATTTGAAACGAAACAGCTGAATTTACTAAGCAGATACAGTCAAAATCATATTCTAAGTCTGAGTGTGTTGATAAGAGTACCACAGGACGTTCTCTTTGTCTGTGTTTGAAGTCCTACGACTTATTAAAATTACTTATCTACTATTGCCCGATATCTTCACACAATCTCCAGCTCTCTGACCTAACCATTTTGGACACAGATACATATTTTTGGCCAGTTAGCCATGTGGAATTTGCCTCTTGCTATAATTTTGCTGCGACGGATGCAGGTTGCAGACAAATGAAAGTATCAAAATGATAACACTAGTATGAACACTGTAATTATGATATAGACAAGCAGACTCTTAAATGGCCAGAACTAAAAAATCACATCTTACCCTCAGGTGAATTTCGACGCCCTTATTTGTTAGTATGGGTGGCTCACGGAGCTCCTCATAGGGGTACTGCCAGTCACAGTCCCAGGCACCAAACACCTGGCCTTTGGACACAAACATAATGCGACTGGAAAAGACAAAAAATCAACACAATCAAACATGAACTGTCAGCAGCATTGATTGAGTTCAAATCAAAATGCAAATCATAAAACAAGGTGAATTTGCAGTTGATTGGTCAGAAAGTTGTAAACTTTCTACTACAGTAAGATTTTTATCAGCATTAAATATTTGATAAAAAATGAAACAAAGAATTCCAAGATGTCTTTCAGAAATTTACAATTAACTTAAATTATAAATTCTAACTAAGCTTTACATGACCATTCTAAGCTTACTCAAACCTAACAGTATGCCATCTTACGACATTTTTCTCCAGGCTTGGATTTCCTTGCTCTCTTGATGAGTGAAGGTAAATCAGGCTTGCCAAAAATTAAGAAAAGCTAGTGGGACCAGTCACCTTTTTTAATATTTAATTACAAACTCGGAAAACCTTGTCTCTAGGTAACTATTGCTGTGCAAGCTTGAAAGAAATCGCTGGTCAATGATATAATTCAAGGTGACTATCGTTTCAAAAAATTCTGTCCCCAATCAAACCTGTTTTCTTACTGAACAGTGATCAAAATAAACATATCCCACTGCCTGTGTGTACGTGACAGCATAGCTTGTACGGTACATTCAAATGCATTATCTCTCATGCTGTTAGGAAGAATATGGCCTTTTTTTAACATGGAATCTTGAATAAGGTATGTCCAAAAAGGCCTAAATAGCATTGACAAGCTTCAACAACACTGTCCATCTTGAATAAGATATGTCCAAAACGGCCTAAATAGTATTGACCAAGCTTCAATAACACTGTCCATCTTGAATAAGGCTGGGCACTTTTAGCTTTGAAAATTTTCCAGACAGGAGTAAATAATTTTCATGAATTCAGTGTCCTACATGGGTCATTTCAGATTTTAATGTAGAATCATGGCCTATAAGTTCACATTAATGGACAAATTGAATGAATTCAGAGTATCTTTATGACTGAAATATGAAGATTTGTGCAAATAATTCGGAACACTTATAAGACAAGTAAAATACACGTCCACACAGGTACATGCTAAAAGACATGGTGGTGACACGCAGCCACATCTAGAGACATGGAATCAAGATGACAAGTCACATTTCAGTTTCAGATATGGCAACACTAGTCAAAGCTACTGAAACCTAACACCAATTTTAAGATTTAATTCTTTTGTAAAGACCAACAGCACCTACTTGTTGGTTACTATGAGGACATCTTTCACTGTTGTTTTGTCTCTTGAAATCACGATGTGAGCCACGTACTTGTCCGTCGTATAATACTTCCTCTTGTCAGTGTCCTGAATACAAAATAATTTAGCACACCTCAATACAAGCAAGACCTGTGGACATGGACATCATGTAGCGAAAGGGACCATAGATATTCATTATTCATTATAGTGGTATGGATGCATCACAGAATGCAATACAAAAACAAACAGACTTTTTATGCAATGCATCCCCACCCTCTTGAGCTTATAAGTCATCTGATACAAATTAACACATAAGTTGTTACACACAATACAGGCTACACTTACGGCAATCTAGTGCCTTACTCAAACACTTTGCAAGAGCTTCTGTTTGATTTTACAGTCTACCTCCCATTAGAAAACCAGTCTCAACTCGTTCTGTGCTCAACGAGAAGTGGTGTCTGGGCTTGGAAAGAACTGCTTGTTATTGTTTCAAACTATGCTGTGCACTGGAAATAACAAGTTTGTTAAGTCTGTTCGCAAGCAATAACAAGCTTATTGAGTCTGTTCGCAAGCAATAACAAGCTTGTTAAGTCTGTTCCCAAGCATAACAAGCTTGTTAAGTCTGTTCTCAAGCAATAACAAGCTTGTTAAGTCTGTTCCCAAGCAATAACAAGCTTGTTATGTCTGTTCCCATGCAATAACGTACTGTCAGTTCTTCCAAGCCCAGAAATAACTTCAGGGCTTGACTGATTACTTCTGTCACTATTCTCTCTAGTGCTTATAGTTCAAAAATAGGCACGCATTATCTCAACTCCTTCGAAGATTCACATATTATCCATTTGTTCATTTGCAACACAATAAAACCGAAAATAAAAAATTAAGTTACACTGCAGAATGACTATAAAATTCTGCTCAATATATTCATGTATTCAGATCTTTGAAGATGGCAGACGACAGCAGCAGCAACAACAACAACACTGAGGGGCCCACAATAAACCAAAACTGGCCACTCACCTGTAAAATCAAGTTGCCTTCTGCTGTAGTGTAGTTATACGGTCTCACGATGCCGTCATCCTCTAAGTACCTAGGAGGACGTAGACGTGTCAGCTCTTCCGACATCTCCGTCACACGCTTGATGCCCTCGAAAGAACTGCTGGCAAAGTCTATGACACCACTAGTCGGCCGAGCGACCACACCCACCAAACCCTTGCCTAGACCTACAACAGTTGCAAATATGTCACATGCATGCGACTCCATCAGAAAGCACAACACAAGCCCGCCATCTCAGACAATATGACAGTTACACGACTCCTCAGCAAAATGCAAAATATTTTTGTGGCGAGACAGGCTGTTGAGCGCGAGTCACCATCCATATTCTGATGTCCATTGTGACGTCTGCTTTAAGCTGTTTGTTAGCTAGTCACTGATAGGCAAATGCACATGCAGGTTCTCTGGAGACCTCGTGGTTAGGGTCAGTCTTTTATCGGAATTTGTATTAGTGTGGATGGATCGCTGATATAAATATGTGCAATATATGATTGAACTGTAGCCGCTGGTCTTATGATTTACTTGTGAATCGCAAACCCGTGACATTATCAACAAAAGCTCAGTGACATCTCTTTAACGTCAATAAAGAGACCGTGTATAATTCTCAACATTTTCAAAAGCACACAAAACATACACCCTCATCAGACCTCCTCTCCCCTGTAAATAGTTCGATGATTTTCACCGACATTATCAGGAAATTTTAAGCTGCCATAAACCATTTTTCCAGTGTATGTATAACAGACTTTTGTAATGTTCATATGTACAAATATATGGATGATCCCCTCAAACGTTGTTCAGTTATGACACACCTCCCTACTCAAATTTCACTGCATTCTTTGGGGGTATCAAGATCACTCTGATAAGCGATGGTGTTGCCCCACTGCGTTGCTCAGGCAGGTTACATTATAGAGGTTGAGACACATCGACAAAGAAACAGCAGTAACAATTTTTGCCATTCAAACAATGAAACTTCCAACTTTCAATGATGTACTTTTTATCAGGGCTTGGAATGACCAATGACAAAAAACGCAGAAACTTTGAAACTTTTACGGCCCAAATCATGCCCGATAAACAGTCTTGAAATGGTCAATGTGAACCTTTCCCCGACAAAAATCGGGAGGACTAAAAAAAAAAACGTTACCACCATCAGTAGCATGCGTCTGCGTCCTTTTAGCTCGCCCGTCCACTCCCAACCCACACATTTTTGGCTGCAGAGCGGTAGTATTTGCCGCCGCGCTTAACAATAACACGAGACGCTATTGAAAATCACACCACGCTGTCCCAGATGCCCCGGCAATGTTGACAATTTACGTTCCTCCGAAACATAAAGAGCAACTTCCGCTTTTCGAGGTGAACGTCGTCTGCAACGCCGCGGTAACAAAGGAATTTGCCACGGAAATTTTAAATCAAATCCGATTTTTTTACGCGGAAATATTATAAAACAAGAGCAACGCGGAGCGTTGAAATGCGCCCACAATTGCACCGCATACGGTATCCTTCTAGGGTTGTTTATTGGTACCATAAAGTGGCCAGTAGAGGGCATACTTTGCAAAATGGAAAGGCATGGTCATTGTCTCCTCAATAGGCTAGGGGCAAAATGTGAGTAATCTTCATAATACAAGCACATCCTATACACCAGTTGCTTAAAGCACCACAGAAACATAGAATTAAAAACA